>JAPTGZ010000010.1:14652986-14667562 GCA_029814645.1 Fowleria isostigma | reverse complement strand
TCTATTCTATTCTATTCTATTCTATTCTATTCTATTCTATTCTATTCTATTCTATTCTATTCTATTCTACTCTATTCGATTCTATTCTATTCGATTCTATTCTGTTCTATTCTGTTCTATTCTATTATTTTGGTCGGAAAGACAATTTAGGCATCAGTGTTTAGTGGAACAACCTTTCCATCATGAATCTTGATTACTCTTTCACATTAGTGTTGTATGTCATTGCTGCTACAAAAAAAAAAAAAGTAAAATGATTTTGTTTTGGGACTGTTCATCCTCATCCTTATCGTATACCAGTGGTTTTCACTTGTATGGGTTTTCATACTTTTTTTGTACAGGAAACATAAAGTATAGATAGAGACCTTGGCTTCTATCAACAGACAACCACATGTTTTTAACCAGTAACCACTCATAGTGTTTAAATTAATCTCTGAATCAGGCAGTTTGTAAATTGTAGACCAGTGTTACAGATTATGGAGAGTCATGCCGCTGCTGTAACCTGTTTTCTTTCTTTTCTGAGCTCATTGTCAGCTTCCCGTTTCATCCTCCCCACACGGTTCTAGGTTCTTCACAAAACTCCACTGTAGAGTTTGTGTCTAAATGAAATCCTCGCTCACCTGCAGGTCTCTGACCAATCAGAGCTCAGGATGGATGGAGGTGTTTCCTGGTGTGTTTTCAGCTGTTAAATATAGAAAAGAGTCTTCCACATTAACAAACAGTCAGTTTATTAATCTCAGGTATCAGTGAACACCTGCGAGCGCTGCCTCACCGCACTGATTAATGAACGACCGTCCCGCAGATCCGTCCGCCGCCGCCACCGCTCAGCATGCTCCATTTATCCACAAAGAGAGGCGGCCATTTTGTAATCGCTCCATTCATCACAGACGGCGTCCAGAACGAGAGACGCTGCTTCGTCCCCCGAGGACAAGACGGAGGGAAAGAAGGAAAAGTAAACGAAGCAAAAACAAACAGATGGAGGGAGAAAATAAGAAGTGTGCTGCACAAACAGGAACATTTTTCCTTTTTAAAGAACAAACTTTTTTTAAATTTGAACTTCTCATCTGTTTTTCGAATCCCGTCATTTTCTGATTTTACTTCTTTAAGATAGTGCTTCCTCTATTTTTGTCTCTAAACTTCTTTCCATCTACTTGTTTCTTTTTTTTTGTTTTGCACATAAATATCAAATAAAAGACTCTCCACAGTAGAGCTGAATTAGATTATGACAGCTATATCTTCTGCAAACGTGGCTCTGGTCTATATTTTATTTGATGTTTTTTATTATATTTTCCACTCCATAATAAACACATATATCAGTTTTCTCTCGTGGACTGGCAGCTGTCAGACTGATGATGGATGATTTAATCTCTATATACATTATTTCTTTGTCAGGGTCATCCACTAGGTATGAATATCTATGTCTAGATAAGATTTTTACAAATGTAAAACAGAGATTTTCCTCCCTCCTCAAAAAATCCCATCCATATAAGCAACCTTTTAACCCATAAAAACCCAAACAGTCACTGGAAACCAAAATCATCTACCAATCTAAACTGTTTAACATCAATTAATCCAGTAATTGTATCATTCATTCATTCATTCATTCATTTGTTCATCTTCTGAATCTGCTTTATCCTCACTAAGGTTGTAGGGGTGACTGGAGTCTATCCAGCTACATATGGGTGAAGGTGGAGTACCCCCTGGATGTGTCGTCAGTTCATCACAGGACTGACACAGACAAACCACCAATCACTCTCACATTCACACCTATGGGCAATTTAGATTGTAAATGGTAAATGGTCGGTACTTATATTGCACTTTTCTGCACATTAATACCCAAAGCGCTTTACAATACAAGCCTCACGTTCACCCATTCACGCACACACTCATACACCAGTGGGCGGCTGCTGCCATGCAAGGCGCTACCAGGCCTCACTGGGAGCAAGTTAGGGTTCAGTGTCTTGCCCAAGGACACTTCGACATATAGACAGTTGGAGGCGGGATTCGAACCACCAACCTTTCGATCATTGGATGACCAGCTCTACCACCTGCGCCACAGCTGCCCATGTAGAACGGGAGCTTTGTATGTTGTTTCCGTCTGAAGTTGATGATGAGTTATGTTGTTTTGGAAGTGTTCAGATGGAGGTTGTTATCAGCACACCACTGGACTGAGCTGTCCTCTGTGTTCCTGTAATGTGCGTCATTGTTGTTGGTGATGTGGCCAATTATTGTTGTATCATCTGCATATTTGAATATTTTTACTGAGCTGTGATTGGATCTGAGGTCATTATTGTACAAGCTGAAGAGTTGAAGGGAAAGAACGCACCCTTGAGGGGCACCTATGTTGATGAACAGGGGTTAGATGTGTCATGCCCGATTTTCACCTTTTGTTCTCTATTTAGCAGAAAGTGGAGGATCCAGTTGCATAGGGATGGGTGAACGCTCATGTCTGTTAATTTATTGTACAGTTTGAGTGGGTGAATTGTGTTGAAAGCTGCACTGATGTCAATGAACAGGATGCGCACATAAGTGTTGGATGAATCTAGGTGGTGCAGAATGTGGTGGAGTGCTAGATTTATAGCATCTTCAACAGATCGGTTGGCGCTGTATGCAAACTGGAGAGGGTCTATTACAGGTGCAGTATGGGGTTTGAGGTGTGCTAGAATCAGGTGTCAAATGCCTTCATGGCTACTGAAGTGAGTGCTACGGGACAGGAAGTATCTAAAGGTAACTTGCAGCCCAGTTCTTAGATCCTTACGGATTCTGAACCCTCCTGTTCCATCATGGTTCCTCACTTTAAGTTTCTTAGACCAATCCGGCTCCACAGGTGTGTTTGAACTCTTCTACCAATACAACGTCTGTTCTAGAAACGGCCATTTTGAAATATCATGAGTCAATAGTGTTGCTCATTCTGGTTTGGGAATCCTTATGAAGTATTTGGCTTGAGTATTCTCTAACGAGCTAGACTAAATGATGCCCATGAGCCCCAGACTTTGGGTTAGGGCAAGGGTAGGATAAGGGTTAGACTAAACAATGCCACCTTCTGCTCTGGAGAGGTATTGCAGATGGGATTCCTACCTAAATCCACTGGGTTGTGTTGACATAAAAGCAATCTTGTAGTTTTAAAGATTTTGCATGTCATACTAAAACGACATGATTTAGATATGATTAACCACTAAAAATTAATTGATATAATAGAAACTACATGTTATACGTGCACTATTTAAACAGACACCATGCTGCTTTTTTTGAGTGTACCAACTATTATTAAAGATGTAAATTTTGACCACAACACTGCAACTCCTGTATGAAACTTAAGGTATTTTTAGTATCAGTGTGTGCATGAACAAACCCACATAGATGCAGACATTTTGGGGCTAATGGAAACTGTCAGAGAGCTGAACTCTACAAATCTGGACAGCATCACAACCAGGCACCTGTCAATCAACAAACCCACTCTGAGCATTCATTTCCAGAGCTCTTTCTCTCCTCTGAGCCATCTTTGCTTTACTCTCCTCTTATCAGTTTCTCCATTCTGTGTGTTTTTTTCATCATTTTACCCACTTCTCACTCCTCCAACATCCCTTATTTGTTCAGCCCATTTTATGACCTTTCCAGAAACTTCGTCCCCTGTGTCCATCTCCTCCTCCTCCTCCTACTTCTCACTGTGTTTCTTTCACCACCTTGCTATACACTGTTTACAAAGAATTCACAGCCATACATGTGCCCATACATACATGTGTAGCTGTGTGTGCGTTTGTGAAGGAGGTTATATATCCTCCCTGGAGACCATTGCTGAGAAAAGGATCTTGGAAGTCTGATCATCGCCTTCTGCCCAGTACAGTGCCATGTTTTTACTGAAGCGAAACAAACACAGGGAAAAAAAAAAAAAAAACAGCAGCACAAACACCGCCTCATGCACACATATGCTGTGTTGGTGTAGTACAACTACAAGCTGAACAGTATTATCAGTGCTCAGGGATTGTCGCCTTTGTTTCCTCAGTACAAAGGAGCCCGGCTCTCTCTTCCATATCCTCTGCTTTCTTTTATTCTCCACCCTTGTCGCTCACTATTTTTCGCTCTCCTCATCACGTCACCCATTCCATTTTTTCCACCTTCACCTCTATTTCTCCATCTTTTTTCCACCCCTCATTCTGCCCCTTCATCCCCACATCTGAAACGGTCACGGCAGCTCCTATTGGTCCTGCCACGAGAATCAGAGGAACAGACAGCCAATAAGCTTTCGGGCTAACAGGGTCACTATTATCCATGAAGGAGTGCAATTACTCTGCATCTCCATCCTTGCCATGTATGCATATGGCATGCTTTTCCCTACCTTGTACCTGTTCTGCGCTTTTCCACTAGACATGAAAATCTTTTATATGTACAGTATGTTTTATTTACGATAGCCTGACTAAAAAAAAAAAAAAGCCTTTTTGGAGCTTAAATGGGCTTTCTAATGTAATTTCTCACATTAATTTTAAAAAATGCATTTATTAAAAATAGAATAAGAAAGTGGTATACAGTATAAATAGGATTAAACATATATTTGCACTCAGTTTATGCATTCAGGTCAAAGCTGTGTAATGTTCATCGTAAATTCTCCCCGTGTGAATCTGGCATCATGCTGCTCTTCAAAGACAGGGGAAGGAAAGCTGTCATACTCCTCCCCTCCCCCCTTTTTTCAACCTCCAAACTCATTCCATTTCTCACTGTTTACTTGCCATACAGTCAGTTATATATATTTGCACCACGTACCATTCACTTGGGCTGTGCTCAGATGTGCAAATTAAACAAGTAAGGCAGCTGTGTCCTTTCCCTCTCTAAAATGCCACTGAAGTCAATTTACATTTAATGTCTCCTGCTATTAACCAAAATTATATTAAACACTGGGTTTTGTTTTCCTCACACTGTAGGCTTCACGCGATGTTTGCTATCAAGCAACATCAGGATTTGTGGGTCTCTCGTGTGGCGTCTCGCTGAGCGTCAAGCCTAATTTGCATCATTAGATTCCCTCAACTGTGGAATAGCTTTGACCTTCCTCCATCATTAGTGACAGAGTGAGACAGAGTGTCCCTCTTACCTTCCCCCACTCGCTCTTTTACTCCTGTTTCATCTGTCACATTCACTCCTTTACTGTCCTAAATGTCCATCATCTCTCCCCTGATACTCAATCTATCATATCGTACTCATTATGCCCCTCTACACATATCCATTTCAATTGCGTTCCTTCTATTTCTTCTCACCTTACTCCTTCCAGCAGCCATCTATTCATCAAGAAACAACCAGCTGCCTTGGTTTTAAACACCCCGCTTGGCTTTCTCCCATTTAATAAACAGAAGAATTTAATTAATTTTCTTACTTCTGATGCAAAAAGAATATAAAAGCACACTCCCACACCTCATTCTCAAAAACACACATTCACGCTGAGCTGAAGCCAGGTGAAGAACTGTCATTGCTTTTCAGGTGAGACATCTCAAGGGAAATGTTTTTCTTTGCAGAAATTGGCCGGCTATCATCACAATCTGGCACCGAGAAGAAGACGTGATTTACTTCCCAATGATCAGCCCTCGGGATCGCCCTACTATTTTGTTATCTGGAGGCTCATTAGCTTTTAGAAAAGAAATGACACTAGAAATGAACTCTCTTTGTATCCTGTCTAGCGCTCGGCGATCAGAATTGTGATGACAGAGTCTTTTGTTTATGTGAAGGACGTGTGTCTTTTGTCGCAACAGTCTGAGAACACGTCTATAGGCGTGACCTTCAAATAACTCCACTGACACATAAAATACGTGCGATAATACGTGTGAATGAGTTTGTTGTTTTTTCAGGAAATACTTTCAAATAAGGCTTGTGCTCATGACAAAGCTTTTTTTTTATGCATATGTGAGATAATTAATGAGTCATTTTAATCCACACCAGTAATAAGGCCACAAATCTCTAGAGGGCAAGACTAATTCAAGGCTCATCAGTCACTTGTCAAACTATATATCACTCAAAATGATTGCTGTCTGCATTTGTGACTTTTTTTTTCCTCTCATAGACAGGTCAAGTTTGATTAAATGAAGTGTTTTGATTTTATCTCCATGCTATTTTCAACTCTTTCTTTCTAAGTTGCACCCTCGCTAATAGAGCAGTAATCTTGGCACGTGCTGGTTAATTACACCACAGGATAAATAATTGCTAAATTGAATGCTTTTCCACAATACGCTCATGAAAAGCCATGTAAACAGAGGCTTATTCACACACAGACACAAGCGTAACTTATGCAGCTTTGTGTAGTTTCAGTAGTGCACATACCAGACTTAATGACTTGTAAGTCTTTTACTTTGCCTACCAGCTGGCATGTGTCCAAACCTCTGATCTAAGAACCCAGCTCTTTATCGCTCCTGAAAACATTACGGTTCACATATAGCAGCGTATAACACAGATTGGTACACTTGCCATTTTAACACATCACAGCGATTCTGCATAATGTTGAACTGAGAATAAAAAGGTGATTTTTGTTCATGTTTCAGAGCGAGGAGATGCTCTGTAGCAGCTGTAACCTGCTTGCTAATGAGGCAGTGTCCCGTTGTGGATGAAGGAACAATACTGACTGGGACACAACAGTAATTGGTTAATGCAGCTGAATAAGGTTAAAGTGTACAAGCGAAGAAAAGCTAACAAATAGGAAAAAAACATTTTGGACCTCAACTTACTTACAGCATACTATCTCACCTTGTGTTGTGTAACGAAAGCTTGTAAATGTGAGAAAGAGCTGCCAGTGACGCAAGCGAATATGTTCATGAAATAGTTTGGTGATAATGCGTGGGTGGCTTTTACCGGAATGTAAACTAATCTATTCCTGTTTTAGCTCTGGTATGCCACTAATGCCCACCAGCTGAGACAAAATGACCACCGTACTGGAGATTTATGATGCCGCGACCCTTAAACCTGCCGATCACATGACTTCATTAGGTATTAGGAGCGGAAAGTGTGCCGTCATGAGTCAGAAATGGCGTCTGTGATTTTAGATCTGTGGTCTGACACAGTAGAGACCTAAAGACATAACACCTGAGCAGAAACCATATGGTTGTGGGCAAGGTTATGTCTAATAAGCTCCACTGATTGGCTGCCCTCTGTTGTTTGTTTACTACACTATATGTATCCACCTGTCTGTATCTGCGGGACCATGCTGTGAGTGTTTTTGTGTGTGTCTTCATGTGTCTGTGCTCTCAGTGTGCTTTGGTTTGAGCCAGAAAAAAGCAGGTCAAAACACCACAGGGTGTGAGAATCATCAGAATAGCTACAGTACAGCTAATTAAATGTGCCAGGCCTCCCAGTAAAACTAAATGATCTGTGTTCACTAGATGTCACTACTGACTGAAATGCTGTTTGTTATCACCAGATACATTAATTTAGAGAACCAAAAAAAATAATTACAGCCTAAAATCCATCATGTGCTCTACTGGACATTGTATTTTTATTGATCTCGCCCACTTTGTTTCTGGTTTTATGCTGGTTGATTTTATTTTATTCATGGAAATTGGAACAGAGGAATAAAACAAGTAAAGCACAAAAAACATCTTTAAAAAAATCCTGATGATCAAAAATGTATCACAGCCAACCTAATTAATTAAAATGAAACAAAAATACCACTGAAACAAGATTTATCTAAAATAGATTAGAAATAACATATTTGTCCGCAACAAAAGAATTCACAGAAATAGACCACATTTGTCTGAGCCACAAGATAATTTAGGAACCAAACTAACAGAAATAATTGAAAAAAGAAAACATTCATTTATCAAAACATATCTCATCGTAAGTAAACCAGCGAAGTACCTCCCATAACTTCATCTCATCACAACCCATCTCATCATAGATCATTTCAGCTCAACTCATCGCAGCTCATCTCATCCTAAATTAGTTATTAACATCCAAAACCTCATGCCAAAGTTCTACTTTATTGATTTGTTCACTTATATAGTTTTAACCTTCACTACTCTGCTTTAATCATTATTATCATTATTATATTATTAATTATTTTATTAGTACTTTCAATTAACTAACTTATTTTATTTTATTTTTGTTTATTTTTTTCACTTATTTATTTATTTATTTTATCTTTTCATTATTACAGGTGAACTCTTGTATCTTCACAGAAAGTTTCTAACCCAAATATCAACCATGCTTGTTAAGTGGGGAAACTGGGGTTGGGAGTAAATAAGCTCTGCTTCTTCTCACTCCTTGCCTTCTGGGCTTCAGGGGTGGTATACTAGTGGGAACTCCTGTTGTAGAATTCGTTGTACATACTGTGTAGACACAGTGTTCGGCAATATAACTGCTATATCTATGTACGCTTGCAATGGACAGTTCTTTGCGTATGCTCCTAGTGTAGATTCTATATGTACAGCTTCTGTGTATTTCTACATGAATAATCTTCTTGTATAATTCAGTATGTATAGTTATATATGCACGTTCTACAAGTCTGCTTGTTTTTTTTGTACATGTGCACATTCTTTCACATGTATGAGATGTATATGAACCATATTGATTATTGTACATGTATATGTAATGGCCACTGTAAATGGACTGCATAGGCTCGAAATAATATAAACTAAACTACACTAACCTTCTGGATTGGTGTGAATAGCATCCATGTAAACTGTGCCTTTGATTTTTTTGTCCAATAGGCAATCTGCCCAATTTGTAAAAGAAATGTATCTCTCAAGGTTAAAACTCCAAAAAGATCAATAGGAATGATGTTCTACAAACTCTGTTCAAGACCGGTGGAAAATATGTACTTTCCCAGATGTAATACCTGACTTGAGAGAATATAATGGCTTCAAAAAATGCATCTAGAATTTATCTTGGTGTTTTACAGTTATTTTGATATTTAGTACTAAGTTTATTTCTATTTAATCACATTTTTCTTTGATATACAGTACTGTACAAAAATCTTTGGCCACCTTTAGCTTTGTTGATTTTATAAAATGAGCATAAACATGTATTTCTCATTCATTTTTCTTTAGGTACAACAAGAAAATACAGAGGAAAAGTGTGTAGCCATAAAGTTCTAAAAGTTAAAAGGATTTTTTTTAGTGACCCCTGACCCCATAACAAGAAGCAGCACAAACAGAAGTATCTGACATGTGTTGAATAAAACTTGGCATAAATTAATGTAATAAATCTCATATTGTCAGAGCAAAAGGGTTAAAAACATGTCACATGCAAAGGTCACACTGAATACTACCACTTCGGTTCATAGAAGTGGTTTTTCCTGGAAAAATTTTACTAATGTACATACTTCCCATACTTACACTTTGTATCTTAATATAGAGAAATAGAAATGCATGTGTGGTCATAACTAAATATAATAAACCTAATGGTGGCCTAGAACTTTTACAGAGTACTGTAATGTTAAGATATCCAGTTTTACCGTCTTTTCTTTGTTAAACTCCACCAGAAGGCTCCTGAGGTTCCAGTCTGTCATATGAAGCATGAATCTGTGCTAAAAACCTCGGTGAATAAATCATGCCCTCTCTCATATTCATGGAAACTGTCTCCTAGCTGGACTATGATATAGTAAAGATCTAAATAAGCTAAAATGTGTCAGAATTTCTCCTTTAGATAAAATTGTGGGTGAATTTGTAACGGGTGTGGTGTGGACCCAAATGCAGCACGAGAGGCAGGAGTACAGTTTTAACGGTCTTTATTGCCCAATACGCAGTAAATCCTACAGGCAGTGCAGATAATGACAGCTCATGATGTCTTGATGGATTAACAATGACAACATTAATCTCACCAAGTCTTTGGGGAATAACCTCAACTGGGGCAGATGAACAAGGGGTAGTTCCAGAAACAGGTGAGGGGGTTCAGTAACCAGGAAATCCAACAGACTATGAAAACGCTGAGGTAGGAGACGGAGACAGAAGGCGGGGTCAGTTACCAGGGGGAACAGAGAGCAGGCTCGGTCCAGGACTAAAGGCGAAATCTTTACCAGGAGGGCAGGAGACACAGCGTAAACCAGGGACAAAGGGCAGACAGGTTACCAGGGTACAAGGAGCAAGACAGGTCAGGACACAGATAAGAAGACAGAAGTAAACGTTAGATGTTCATGCAGTGCAGAGGAAACAATCTGGCAATGAGAGAAGAGGAAAGGTGAGCTTATGTAGGGAGTAATTAGTGATGTGGACCAGGTGAGTATGACAGGTGTCAGGAGTCAGCTTAATGAGATTGAGTGATGAGAACTGGGTCAAAGGTGAAAATTAGTGGGAACAGACAGGATGAGAGCTGAGTGTTACAGAATTAGAGCTTTTATTTATTTTCAATATGTATTTGTATTCATATGCAAATCATTGTCTAACATATGAATTTATTAATTTTATTTACTACCCAGGGCTGAAAGATGTCACCATGGGAGTAACAAAAGCATGCAGCTCCATGAGGTTGGATCCAAAGTGTGTCAGATAGATCCTCCATGTAAAAATGTGCAATCTGTTTACAGTCTGCAACAAAAAAATATAATAATTTGATTTCTGTTGCTAATTTCTGCATCGTACCGTGGTTTAATTTTTTTTATGTTGTGAAGTATTTGTACTCCTGTGCTTAGTTTGCACTAGTTAGGGAATAGAAATCTAGTGAAATCAGGCCAAAGGAGGTTTATCTTGTAGTTAAAATGTTAATGTAAATGTAGGGAGATGGTGTTTATTTCACCAAGTAAACTTCAGGATGCCCACATGTAGGCTAGTAGATTTATCGAAATAATTTATAGCTTTATTCTTATCTTGCTTAGATGCTCTATTTTGATGCAATCCTGCTGATTCAAGATTTGTATTGACAAATCTGAGTGGACAGGAGGATGAGTCTCTGACCATTAGTGCAGGGTTATCCTGTATTTATGCCTATTTTGGTTTCAGCCATGGTAATGAAGTCCCATTTTATTGTGTTGCTCATGTTTGTATCCAAACGGTACAGTAAGAATACAGTCATTAATCAGTTCTTTCCAAGGTTTTAGCTGTTTAACATCATATATTGTCCATTTCCAGTATCTAAGAACTCACACTGATTTCTACCAGTAACCCTGCACATCAAACATTGATACCATGGGTGTGAAAATAAATGGCCCTTGAATAATCCACAGAATATGATAACAGGTTCTACTGTTGTAGAATGTACCTGAGACATTCAGGAATTATTGTTTTCTTGCTAACTGACTGACCGGTATAGTCTAGTGGTCAAGATACAACACAGAAATTAGTTAAAATGATTTAGTTCATACTTATATTGACCTGCTGAGACCCACCATGCAATTTTGTCCTCTGTAAGGGACAAGACTTTACTTAAAAAAAAAAACTACAACATCACTCTCCACGAGAAAATACGCTCCATGAAAGAATAAAAAATTTGTCTGAAAAAACTGTTGCATCATGCTGTTTCCAATCAACACAATTATTTAATGTAAAAAAAAATTACAAGCACATGGGGGAAAGGGGGGGGCACAAGAAGGTCTACAGCACCGGACTTAGTTCCTATCAGGTTCCTGCATGGATCTTTATGGTATAATCGCCATAGACAAACCAGCAACTAGACCTCCATCCAGGAAGATTAATGCTGCCTTTTGATGCAAAATTGACACCTAGACATGAACAGAATGGAGCAGAGCACAACAAAGTCACCTATATCCCAGCTACTCAAATTATACACCTAATAAACCAAATAAATTAAACCAATTAACTGTAATTCCAATCCTATCCATTTTTATTTATAAAGCACAAATTTAAATAAACACGATTTCCAAAGTCCTGTACAGTAAAATTAACTCAATAAAAACATGATAAAAAGCTAAAATACTAAGATAAAAACACAATGAAACATAATAAATAAATAATAAATAACTAGGTGTTCAACTAGCTGACCACCCCCGATAAAATATCAGTGCACATAATAACAACCTACGCAGTGTGAAAAGCCAAAGAAAAGAGGTGGGTTTCAAGAAGAGTTTTAAAATTCAAAAAGGTAACATAAAACTAATGAGAATCCAAGCAATGCAACAATACATGAATCAGAGACACAGAGCAAAAGTATGATTGTAATGCACTTACACAGGGAACTGTTACCTGGACAGACCTGAGCGGAGCAGCGAGCGGATGAAATGCTCTCAACGGTGGCTTAAATAGACCACAGGTGGAGAATTATACCTGTCTGTAATCACAATCAATCCATGGCTCACTACACACCACATTACACACGGAGCGCCATACTCGAAAATAAAATTGGTGACCCACGTCTACCCCTGTTACATATGTACTCTCTGCTAATCTGCTAATTAGGTCAGCGAGGGCTCATTAGTGTGTTCATACCCACACAAAGTTGGCATTGTTTTTATCAAACACAACTGTGGGCCAGATTTACTAAGATCCTAATTTGCCTGTACTAATTTTCATGTGCACTCTAGAATTTTGCATGTGGGGTTGAACCATGTTTGCAGGTAATTTATCAAGATTTCCTGCACAAATATAAATGAGGATTTTATGTGTGCTATCATGGATAGCATGCGTAATGGAGACAGTATACTGGAAACATAGGAATGTAATGTTGCCTGGAGTTTTGTCATTACAGGTACTACAGGTAGCCCTTCCTGCAGTCTTACAATTTCATTCCCACACACAGACATATTCCTGTCCTTGGAACCATGCACAATGACTTCCTTCAACTGCTCCAAAATGACCAGGCTGCAGATAGCTGATAGATTTTAATGAGTATTTCCTCATTCATTCCAAAAATATTCACAAGAGGGTGAAAAATGTGTTCTCTGCGTCAGGTTTCATCATTTCGATGACTCAGTAATGTGTGTGCTATTACGCAATGTGTTTGCACGTCCTTTTGAGATGTGTTAAACAAAAATTGTTTCTATGAGCAAGATTTAGTTCGGGTTTGATTAATCACTTTGCGTGTGCTAAACTAATATATTTACATTTTCTAACTAACTGGATGCAGACGCACTGTTTTGCACCTTCAAAAGACGCAACCCTTAGTACACACTAATAGTAAATCAGTTTGTACATTTTTTTGCATTTGCAATGTACTTGGATACGTTGCAGCTGCGATCACAAAGTAATGAGAGATTCGTTCCTTGCTCTCTCATTAACATAGGTGCATTTATTTAAAGAAAAAAAAAACAAACAAACAATATGCTGCTAGCCAAAATGTCAAACCAGGCACTTCAGAACACCAGTCAGCAAACCAACAGATGACATCATAGATACTTTTTTTTTTACTGTTTATATATTCTCTTGGGTCAATAATGTCAGACAGAGATAAATAGGCAGCAGATGGGATTAAATAAGTTTATAGATGAATTCATAGATGTTTGCGCTACTTTTGAAGAGAACAAACAGCCTTTGAAGTGATTCATTTTGTGCCGCAGTGTTTTGTTTTTGTTTTTGTTTTTCCCTTTAATCCCACCGTGTATATTTATCACGACTGTCAAACACAGGACTCCCTTCAGCTGTCAGATTACATGCAGAAAAAGAAAAGAGGAAACAAAGACCAAGATAGAAAAGGAGAACGTATCGGTTTACGTGTAGGACTGCAGTTTAATCTCCTTTAGGTAGACAGGGGATTTCTCATTAATTTTAAAACTGATACTGATACTCTGAAAGTGGCGACACTAAAAAAGACTCAGCGGTTGGTGTGGTCAGGAACACTTTCAGCCAGTTTCCTTATTTACGGACGTTATCACTGTAAGTTTGACTGTTTCGACAGGATCTATAGTACTTTAAGACAGGTAGATGGCTTACTGTAGCATTCACAGTTTCTCTTTCTGGTCTCATTTGCAGTTGACACAGAGCAAATAATTACAGCAGAAAGAAATACTGAAACATGCCCACACACACACACACACACACACACACACACACACACACATTGATGTTTGTCATAGATTTGATGATCTGGACTGCACAGAGCTGTTGCTCATTATACAAGAGAAGAAAATAACAAAGACTGCATTGAGTGGGAGCAAAATCAAGCAAGGAACAAAGGAACACAAGTCATCAAAGTAGAAGCAGAAATATGGTTCACACTATGCACGTTCTCTGTGCCACACTTGATGCATCGACTATCTGAAATATGACTGTGAAAAGCCAGGAATGGCGAAAAACAGCTGGATCTCAACATTAACAACCACTGGTGCACAAAATACTGACATGACTGAAGGAGGCTGAAGGAGAGCTGCTGCATCTCAGTTTGTCCTCTCCAAACACTGGTATATCGATCTGAGGGTTTTCTAATTTGTTGCCTTCAAAAAGATTTTTTAGGACACGCAAAAGGTAGGCGAGGTTTACTGTACCTGCAAGGTAAGGACTGCAATAGAGCTGAAATGAGCATGAATGATTTTTCTGTATGTCGAATAAGGAAATATTTAGCTATATGTCACCTGCTTTGATTGTTTGAGCTGTTAAAATTTCCACATATCTTGTTAAAAAAAAATGCATTTGCAGCATTTTGATCGGAAAAAAATGGTGCCTTATCAATAGAAACATTTATATAGTTAACCTTTAGGTGCCAGAGTATTGCTATACATATATATA
>JAPTGZ010000010.1:14631638-14652386 GCA_029814645.1 Fowleria isostigma | reverse complement strand
ATAGATAGATAGATAGATAGATAGATAGATAGATAGATAGATAGATAGATAGATAGATAGATAGATAGATAGATTAGTATGAGTTACTTATGTTGAACTGGCTGACACTGATACACACCACACTGATCAGTCTCCAGGGATTTATTTGTCAGTCAGACTCCCCGCTGTGGTCTCAGTGTTGGTGAGGTTCAAAGTGAAACCATAGTAGATACACACACACACACTGAAACGACCTTTTGGGCTCATCTCCCTTCAAATCTACTTAAAGTTGTCTACCTTCAACCCACACTCACCACCCCAGACATTTCCTGTCTGAATGCAGTAACAATTACAGCGGTTGTGTGCTTGTGAGCATGAGTGTTATGGTTTTCTTCTAAGAAAAGTCATCCCAGCATCAAAAGTATTTTTAGCCTGATTAAAATAAATTGGCTTTAGGGTGCAATGTTTGTGAAAAAAGTCATTTGAGGACTGAAAAAGATAAAGATATTCTTCCCCTTTAATGAACAAGCAGCACATATTGTTTTTGTTTCTTGTCTTGTGGGGTTTCATCTTAGCTTGTTTTAGCTTTGTTTGTTGGTTGTTGTTCTGCCATGGTTGTCAGGCATTGTTGTTGATGCGCCATGCATCCCTGGCCTGTTTTTTTTTTTTGTTTTTTTGGTTTTTTTTGCTGCCGCGTCATTTTGGGTGACTTTGATGCAGTTACAAAATTGAGGCTTCCTGGGTTTAGTTTCTTCACCTTGTGCCACTTCTTTTTTTTTTTTGCAAACTTACTCTGCAACAGTGACGTTCTTTTCGCTGTGCTTCTCAGGAAAGACGAGAAAATCACAGTGAAGTATTTTGAGGATCACTGAGGAGGGTAAACTCTACAGTAGGATCTTGTGTGAGTCACAAAGCGTCTTTAGTTTCCTGAAACACCACCTTCTGGGAGACAGCCATCAGCAGAGGCTGAATCTTCTCTTAGGGGGTGATAAATTGTGTGTTCAGTTTGTGTGTGTTGTAAGCATCTTGTTTCAAATGCATGTTGTCAGGGTCCAGACAGGAGACGAGGGCTGACAGTGTGGATATGTTACCATTCATCTTCAGCTCCATGACTGAGACTGAGTCTGGTCTAGCACATGCTCTCACTGCTCCATGAAGTCTATAAATATCCAGTGAAGTGTTGTGAACAACTGTACACCGTCTTGTTTCTAAAAACTTAAAGGATTGATTTTTTATTTTTTTAACAGAATTATATATTTTAAAACTTTTCCTTGTAAGTGCTATGCTTGGGTCTGAATTCTTCATTATTTCAAATCCACAGGTCCATCTTCAACCGTATTTCTGAGTAATGGCACCAGAAAGGACGTTTTGAGTGCTGGCCCTTTAAAGGCACTTCACACAATGTGTTTGATTTATAATGTTTATTGGCCTTTTTAATATTTATTTTAATTTTGATCAATGTAACACCATTAGTCAAACCTGTAGGATCAATAATGACAAACCTGATGTTACTATCAAACAATTTTTTTATGCTGTATTAATGACATTTTTCTTCTTACAAAATAAAAGTACACATCTTGAAAGTCACAGTATCAGTATCCTTCCTTCAGAGTACAGGTGCAAAAATACTTTCCTTAATCAGTTTTATCTACCTCAGGTATAACATCAAGAGGTTTCTGAAAATAATCTTGCGACCCAGCCCCCACTTTGGGAACCCCTGGTTTAAGCTAAGTATATTCAGTTACTCTAACTTGGTTATTAGTACATTCAACTTATATGTTCTCTTCCATTCCATTATGGGCCCAAGTACAGTCATGGCCAAATGTTTTTGGAATGACATAAAAGCATTATCTGCTTTGATTGTGATTTATTTGTCAATAAAAGTAATTGAAATTGAATTGAATTATTTGTCAGTGTACCTTAGAAATGTATGAAAATTTTTAAAAATCAGGCAGCAAACTTTGTGAAAACAAGCTTGTGTGATTACCAAAACTTTTGGCTGTGACTGTACACTGAACAGAAATATAAATGCAACAATTTTGTTTTTGCTCCCATTTTTCAATTTGGGATTGAGTTTGTATTTGATGCAACACTTTAACCTTTATGCAGCCATGGCCAAAGTTTTGGGAATGACACTTCAGGATTCTTTGTTTAAATGTGATTTATTTGTCAATAAAAGTAATTGAAACCTATGTAATTCCTTTAATTATTTGTCAACGTACCTTAGAAATGTATGAAAATAAGAAAAGTAAAAAACTTAAGTGGCAAATTTTGTGAAAACAAAACTTGTCATTCCCAAAACTTTTGGCCATGATTGTACATTGAACATAGTCCACTTCACTTATTCAGGTAGCTTCATTATTTTAAAATTTTGAGGCAATGAGTTACCTTGATATTTTTCAAGTACACTCTACCCATCCAGATTGACAGTGAGAGTTTGCATTCACTACCATCATCCACACAACTTCACGGTTTGGTCGAGTAAGGCCATTCTTCTTCAGCAGCTCAGACTGTCATACAAACTTCAAGAGGGTTAACTTGTGAATTGATGCAGTAAACATAAAGTTTCAGGAATTAGTAACGAGTGTTAAGTTTCACTTTCATTTTGGAAAGGTATGTAGGATCATATGGTCTCATTGTACTCATTGTGAGAGCTGCACCTTCATGTATAAACTCCCCACAAAATAGTCATAGTAATCGTGAAACTGCAATTATTTCTCTGACGATACTCGTAGCACCAAAATCTCTAATTGTTACATCTCTACTTCCTTCTTCTTCTTTCTTCTTCTGTTTCTTTCAGCTCTTCCCTTCAGGAGTCGCCACAGCAAATCATCTGCCTCCATCTCACCCTATCCTCTGCATCTTCTTCTCTCATACCAACTAACTTCATGTCCTCTTTCACCACCACCATAAATTTCCTCTTTGGTCTTCCTCTAGGTCTTCTGCCTGGCAGTTCCAACCTCAGCATCCTACCAATCTATTCACTATCCCCCCCTCTGTGCATGTCCAAACTATTTTAATCTAGCCTCTCTGACTTTGTCTCCAAAACATCTTACATGTGCTGTCCCTCTGATATACTCATTCCTGATCCTATCCATCCTCGTCACTCCCAGAGAGAACCTCAACATTTTCACTTCTGCTACCTCCAGCTCTGCCTCTTGTCTTTTTCTCAGTGCCACTGTTTCTAAACCATACAACATCGCTAGCCTCTCCACCGCACACTTTGTACACTTTTCCCTTCCTTCTTGCCGATACCCTTTTATCACACAACACACCTGACACATCTCTACTCCCTGGTGATGTAAAACATCGCTGATTCCTGCACTGGTCGTGCCATTGCTCTGTTATGAAATCTGCAAAAGGTTAGAGTGCAGCCATTGTTGATAAAACCAGATACTTTAAACATGTTTGATAAAAGTCATCACTGTGCACTACCACTTCACACTTTTGGTGTCGTAATAATATAAAACCCAAATAATAGCTTCATATTTTTATTTTGCATGTAAAACAATCAGAGCAAAATTACACACAGATACATTAAAAATAAAAGTTTAATAATACACTTTTTTATCCAAATTTGGAAAAGGTTCCTTTCATTTTATTTTGAAAAGGAATAATGAATGAATACATGGATTCAAGATGAGCTGAATTCTTTCACCCCACAGGGGGCTCAAAGGTTGAATATCAGTGCAAATCATTACAAAGAAGGGTGTTTCTTGAATGCAGTGTTTCCGTCTGTCAATCACTGTTTCTATTGCATTGCAACGAGCTGTCACATGGGACACGACAGCAGCAGTCAAGTCAAAGGTTTGCAGTTTTGGCTCTAATCAGCTAAAGGTCAAACCAGGCTGCATGTCAGTCTCAATCAGTTCACACTCGCTGCTTCAGTGACTCAGAGTTCTTAGAGGAAGAGGATATATGCAGCTACAGTAGGATTGCGTGGCACTGAGAGTCGTCATGAGTATCGTCTCCCTTTGCAACTCAAAACAACTGCAGTGTCCTTCAGATTACACACTGCAGCGGACTGATGTCGCTTTAAAGAAAAACCTTCTGTTCTGTGCACGCTGTGGTTTCTGGTTTTCATCTGATGTCTCCAACCACACTGAAGACATTTGAATGAGGATTTATGTCAACCGAAGCATTCTGCATTTGTTTCTGTGCTGATCCAGTTTTTATTCATACTTCATTATTGTGTTCTCACTCCAGGCGCCGTATGCCTCATCACTGTGGGGTTCCTTCTCTGTGAGCCTCCAACCAGGGCCTCTTCCATTTTTTGCTTCCTAATTATTGTGTGATGACTTATTTCCCTTGTTATCAGGGGTCTAAGTTGGGGCATTGTTCTTACTCTTTTTTTGGTACTTAGGGATTTCTAATTTCTTTGAACTTTGACTTTGATTCAGAGCAAGGAAAATAAATGCTGTGAGATTTGAAAGACTCCCTTCAGTTTGTTATTTGAAATAATTAAACACTCCGTGAAATAGTAATTTAGCTTCAGATTTTTTGACCCAAATATGAATATTGTTAAAAAAAAATTACAGTCTTATTTTTTTTTCGCTCTCATTGTTAAAAGGTTTGTCTTTAAAATTATGCAAAATCTAATATTCATTCTGCCCTCTACACTTCCTCCCACTTTCAATCTTTATGCCCTTATGGTGTTAAGTTTCCACATCAACTATGTAAAAGTTGGATGTTACATCATGATTGGCCCAAAGGTGTTTGTGATGTGACAAATCCCAGTCGATCTGAACCTGAAACGAGGATTTCTGTTGAGAAACTTTCAGCAGACTAGAGAAAATTGTGTTTTGAACCACATAGATATCTTTCTGCACAGTGGAAAATAATTGTTTTTCAGAACAGAGGGACTTTAATATTTATTGTTTTCTATCGTGGACTAATATGGCACCACTGAGAATTTCCACACTTTAATGAAATCACAAATCACTGCTGTGAACAAATTTACCACAGATGTCTTCAGCTCTGGCCGTACACATTT
Organism: Fowleria isostigma; assembly: GCA_029814645.1. Classification (NCBI taxonomy): domain Eukaryota; kingdom Metazoa; phylum Chordata; class Actinopteri; order Kurtiformes; family Apogonidae; genus Fowleria; species Fowleria isostigma. The sequence goes on along the minus strand of JAPTGZ010000010.1, from coordinate 14,647,414 downwards.
CTCTCTCCAGCCCCCCTGGGTGCAGCTGTACCAGAGAGTTGCTAAGCTGTATCCCACACTTGACTTGGGCTTAAAATGAAGTGACTAAGCACAGATTTAATATTGGATTTATAGCTACTTAGTAATGGAAAGTACAAACTGTCAGCTTTCCTCTAAAAAGTAAAAACTTGTCAAGTTTGCACCTTGGTTTGTCTGCGACAATAAAATGTAAAAGCTTTCTCTGATAACCTGCTGACTGCTTGACTGAACCTACATCACTGATGCTAAATTGTGTGTCTCTGAGAGCTTTTTAGTGTGTGTGTGTGTGTGTGTGTGTGTGTGTGTGTGTGTGTGTGTGTGTGTGTGTGTGTGTGTGTGTGTGTGTGTCTATGAGCCAAAGAGAAAAAGAGAGAGAGAGAGTCAGAGCCAGACAAAGCTTAGGAAGGAAGGATAGTAGGTTTGAGGAGATCCACGCTCTGCTGGCCAAATATAAAGGCTTATTCCAGTCTACATGGATGACCTATTTATGGTCAGACACACTACACAAACACACGAATATGCAACAGACAATGATTACAACTATGTTTTCCTCTGCTGCTGGTTGAAAGTCCCCTTTTTGAAGTAATTTGACTGTTTAATTCAGGTGTAACAACTCGTGTTTGTGACATCTGGCCGTGGTCATCAGTGTGCCTGTGCAAGCTGGTGACATATGTATGACAGGGCATGGATGTCGTTTCCCAACATCTGTCTATTCATTAGGTCAGCTATTTAAAAGTTAGTTATTTTTAGCTCCGATGCTGATTCCCCCCCCATTCTTTTCTCCATCGCTCCCTGGACAGCTGGCCGGCGGCAGACTCTGCCTTCCTCACTGTCTGGATGGTTGTGGGATTTGCCACTGCCGTTGCCATAACATCTGGTCGATGTTAATTTACAGGGCGCAGTGTGGATTTTGAGGGAGCCTTGCTGTGATTTTATGACTGTTGCCCAGGTGCAGAAACAAGCTGTATGACAGAACCTATGCTCTTTAATCTGGCAGCAGAAGATGGAATCAGTCAAATCCACAGGAGGATTGGACTGATAAAAAAGAAAAAAAGTACCTGCTGCAATAGCAGTGGAAAAGTTATCATCAGTATCCTCAGCATGGGAGGAGTAGTAAGGGTTTGTATTTTTCATCTGCTCACTGGATGATGCACAGAATCCTCCGGGGCTGTGTATTTGATGAAGTGTGGGTTTTAAGGATCCTTGCCTGTCCTTGAGTCAAGCCGTGTGGACTTTGTCGGTCTCAACGATGTCAACTCTCTGATTCATGCTGTGGCTCTCCTACTGACCCGTAGGATGACTCTCAGGAGTGTGTGGAGACAGGCTGCATCCATCATGTTGCCTAAGAACCAGGCAGATGTTCACTGACACACAGACAAACACTATGTACACTCTCAGCATAGAAATTTCCATGCATCTACTTAGAACGAGGTACAGAAGGACAAAATATTATCATGTCAGTGACAAAAACCATTCAGGCAATGCATGGATGCACATGATAATTTTGTTTGATTTTGCCATATAAAGAGCTTGTTATCTCAGAGCATCTGTACACTAATGTTTGTTTTTTAGATCTCTCTTGTTGCTCTCCTGGGCTCTATTCCATGGAGATGCTGAGGTTTGCTGCTCGGTTGTTGTGGTCATGGTGAGTTGTTGCTGGTTGACAGTGCGAGGCGAGGAGTTTGTTGCTGAGAACTGGGTCAGCTTGTGCAGCAGTGTGAACAGCAGCCTCTCTATGCCTGCGTTTTGTCTCTCCGCGAAGGAAAAATCATGCCAGATTTCAACCAGATCCTTCAGATATGGGATCTGTAAACAGTGTTTTTCAGGCCTGTCTAAAATTGTGGGACTTATCCACCCTGAGGCTTAGTAGATGAAACGCAGTCTCTGGGGGTTTCTGCAGTTTGTGTTAGCGAAGTATGATCTTGTGTCATAATATGTGTACTATATGTGTGCGCATGTGAGCACAACAGCAAAGCATTTACGTCTGCCATCATTTAAATTTAGCTTAAATCCCATTTTATCCTGTTTGATCCCATTGATGCCAACGCATTGAAACAGTCGGATATGATTAGGCATTGAAGCGGCTGTTTTCTAAATCCAACTTTCTAGAAAGAGACTGAGGCAAAGCCCAAAAGCACAAAGAGACTGGCGACTTTTGGCTCTTCTCACTCTGTGTCTCGCCCTCTCAACACTGCCCATTAAGCACAAACTAAGCCATAAATTATTAATCTGTTTGACTCTGCCTCCTCTCCCAGCTTCAGAGTGCATTTTAACATGATACTCCCTGCTGACGATGATATATATTCTCTCTCATTTCCACTTCATCTGAAAAACAAACAACCGAGCAAATAGTCAGGAGTGTAACAGCTAGGGTATCCAGTGAGCATTTTGTGTGAGAGCAAAACAACTTCCAAGACTTTCCACCGTCTGTAGTTCTGAAGCTTTTTTTCACAAGTATTAAAGTGTTTCTACTGCTTTGCGTTGATTAGATGGGCACTAAGTTGTGTTCCAGATCTAATGCCAGGTGCTCCTTGACTGTCTCTGAGTTAAAAACAGTGTGTGGGAGAGATAACAGGTTGCCCGAAGGAATGTTAAAGCATGAGTGATTCATCTAATCTTCACGCATGGATGCTTGGAACGATTTTTAAATCATACCAAACAAAATGTAATGTCCTACACATACATGCATGAGAACATACATGATCAAACACATGGAATACTGAATGCATCAAACACCTATTTGTCATCATATTTAGGAGGCACAGCAAATTAGGCTTCCAGGCATAATGTGATTGTAGTAGCTCAGTCTGTATTTATGCGTGGCAATAATAATAAATTCATTGTGTTTGTCAAAATGGAGCAGACAGTCTCAGTACCGCATGAGGAGCAGAGGATATGCAACATGCATGAATTGAGTGGAAGCAAGAAGCTCCCTCACATGGTTCGCAGTGTCCCAGTTCTCTAACTAAAACCGTAGATGAATTAGTGAAAGGACAAATTATCCTAAATATCTTCAACAGATTTGTGCTCCTGTAGAGGAATCTCATAAGTCATTTCATAATAAGATGCCATGATAGGTTTCTGAGCTCAAAAGCTTTTAGTGTAAGAATTTAACTGCAGAGGACGTAAAGTACAGCAGTGTGGATGTACATTTTAAGAGCATGGGAGATGCTTTGGGGTGATATGTCTTCTGTGGCTCTTATGAGAATACTTGATTGATTATTGTTTTCATTTTTTTTTTTGTTGGAGCTACATATTTTCAGTTTATATTTTTCTTTACATCTCTGGCCATCATGTGACTCTTAATTATCAGTTAGGGATGAAAAGATTTAAGAGGATATTATTGCATGTTTTTATTTGTGTGTAACCACATAAACATATGAATTTAAATGGTTTTGGTCATTCAGAATAAACTGTTTAGATTTACAGTGGGAGCTAACTGCCATGTTGAGCTACTGTGTTTCCCCTTTTTATCTGGTCCTGTTTTTACTTTTTGATAGCAGGGTGTATCTAGTGTTAACCCACTATGTCAACTGTGAAGAGGAGTTCATTCATTGATTCTCAAATCACTTAGTTCTCAAGAGGGTAACAGAGCATGTAAACAAGGGAATGTGTTGCCTATTCATGGAAGATGAACAACTGTTCACTCTCACATTCACACCATGGTTGTTTTGGATTGACCAATTAGCCTATTAAGTCACATGTTTTTTTGGATGGAAGGAGAGGAGGAAGCTGGAGTACCAAGACAGAACCCACACAGACACAGTGAGAACGTGTAACCTCCACACTGGGTGGTGCTGTCAAATCCAGGACCTCTATGTTGTGGTGCTGTGGTGCTAACCACTGCACCACCGTGCTGCCATTTGCTATTATTCCCTAAAACAGAAACCCCACAGTTGACAAATGTGGCTCTAGAGAGTCTTAAGTTTACAAGTCTTTGCACTATTTCCAGTGAATGTTAGGAGAGGTCTCGGCAGTTGGTTGCAATGTGTAACTTTTCCACTAGATATCAGTAAATATTACACACTGTACCTCTAAGGGAATAATCTAGATCAGAAACAGGGACCAGTTACTCAGGATGAGGCAAAAGGTTTATGGTCATGCCACTGTAACACTATATACTTCTGGTCATGTTATTTTTGGAAATATGACTTTGTAAGAGATAGGGTGAATCAATGAACATAATGAGTTTTGACAAAGAACAAAATGAAACAATTATCAAAAGCATGCACATGAGTACACACAGATACAACTACAATCTCCCCTCAGTGTTTTATGTCGGGTGAATAATATCATCTCTCTTCTTCTGTCTTGTTCCCCTCCCCCCTCTCTCTTCTTGCAGGTGTATGGTGTACTGACCCTGCCTGTGACAGGCGAGGAGTCAGAGGACCAGGGCCATGATTGGCTCTCCTGGCCCTGGTGGGCGTGCCTTAGTGCCATGGCTGAGGGTGTGGCAGTGGGTCCTGGCTGCTTCTCTGGTTGCCATAATAATGTTGACGCTACCAGGAAGCAGCCAGGCATGTCCACCAAGGTGCGAGTGCTCGGCTCAGCTGAGGTCGGTGTCGTGCCAGCGGCGGCGCCTTACCAACATCCCAGAGGGCATTCCCACTGAGACACAACTCCTGGACCTCAGCAAGAACCGGCTCCGCTGGGTGCAAGCAGGTGACCTGGCACCATATCCACGACTGGAGGAAGTGGACCTCAGTGAGAACCTTATCGCCACTCTAGAGCCCAATGCCTTCGCCACCCTCCAGAATCTCAAAGTGCTGAAGTTAAGGGGGAACCAGCTGAAGTTAGTGCCCATGGGAGCCTTTGCCAAGTTGGGCAATCTGACAAGCCTAGATCTGAGTGAGAACAAGATGGTGATTTTATTGGACTACACCTTCCAGGATATGAGAAGTCTGAAACATCTGGAGGTGGGAGACAATGACCTTGTCTATATTTCCCACAAGGTAAGTTCTCCAGCATCGGGAAATGTCTATTCATAATTTTAAGATATTTTGACTAGTATGACAAAAAACAGTGATTGTTTATGTTTAATGATTAGTTAAATTGGACGTTTTTGTCTTTGGAGTTAGGAAGAAGTTTTGTTTATTAATAACTGTAATTCACATACTCTATCTCTGGTTCTGATTAGTTTTGTCTTGTGTATTACATATATGTAGACAGGTATGTCTGTATTGTGATGATCTCAGTCACTTGTTGATGTTAGCTACATTAGTTGCCTATATCCATGATAACTTGCACTTGGGCTTGTACACTCTATGTTGGGTTGAGGACTTTGATCAGATTGTCCAGCTCTTCAATGTTTCTTTTCTGCTCTTCAGCGGCCACAACAGTTAACAGCACTAGCTTAGAAAGTGAGTTAGCTAACATTAACAAATGACCCAAAACACATAAACTTCAAATGAACCCACAACCACATGTGAATCTTACGTATTTAACCTTTAATGATCTAGTTGTCATACATGTGGAAAATAAATTAAATGATTTCAATTATTTATTACAAGTTACTGTAATCATAGACTGTAAAACCCTCTGTCTTGTTGATTTCTAGGCTTTCTCAGGACTTCTGGGCCTGGAGGATCTCACAATAGCGCGTTGCAACTTGACATCCATCTCTGGCCAGACGCTGTCCTACCTCCGCAGCCTGGTCACTCTTCGCCTTCACCACCTCAGCATCACTGCCCTGGAGGACCAGAACTTCCGCAAACTCTCCAACTTGCGTGGTCTAGACATCGATCACTGGCCGTACCTGGAGTACATCTCGCCTCTAAGTTTCCAGGGTCTCGACCTGCACTGGCTGTCCATCACCAATACTAATATCACATCTGTCCCTTCCGCTTCTTTCAAAAACCTGGTGCACCTTACTCACCTTAACCTATCCTATAATCCCATCAGCACATTAGAGCCGTGGGCCTTCAAAGACCTGCTGAGGCTCAAAGAGCTCATCATGGTAAGCACAGGGTTGATGACAGTGGAACCACATGCCCTCGGAGGCCTCCGTCAGATCCGGGTCATCAACTTCACCGCCAACGACCTGCAGACTTTGGAAGAGGGCTCCTTCCACTCTGTCAACAGTCTGGAGACCCTCAGAGTGGATGGGAACCCCCTGATGTGTGACTGCCGTCTGTTGTGGATCCTGCAGAGACGCAAGACCCTCAACTTTGACGGCAGAGTGCCGGTGTGTGCGGGGCCGGTGGAGGTGCAAGGGATCAGCCTGAGCGCCTTCACCGATTCTGCACTCTTCGATCACTTTACATGCCAGAAACCTAAGATACGCAACCGTAAGCTGCAGCAGGTAATGAAGCAGACTCTCTTTAATAAACTACCTAAGAAATGATTATTCTACTTTACAACTATTATGTTTAAATCACTGTGTAAAATGACCAGAGGCAAGTAAGGAGTCCCCCATATCCATATGCAAATGTAATATATGTGCATACGGCATATTACATTTCCATATGTATAATGTACTTGTGAAATTATAACATATTTAGTACATACACTGTATGAACCCATTTCACTCAACTCAGAATTTGAACACTTTTCTACATTGATAAACACTGTTATATTTTACAGTGTGTTATGTATGTTATAAATATATATCTTCATATGCATGTATATATGTATGACATAATATATTCAAAGTAACTCATAAGAAATATATGCCAACAATCAATCATCTTATATATGAGGTACAGTACATTTCTATGAGTGGACCTTGTAGCCCAGTGGTCATTGTGCAACATACAATGTCTAATAGAACTAAGCCCAGATATTCATATTGCTGACATAATGTGTACTGAGACTGTATTGAGTGCTCCTGTGATGTTGAGGGACAAAACATATGATTGTTTTTCAAGTTGCAATTTGTAAACTACACAATACTTCAATTCCAGTGGTTACATTTCAACCCACAGAAGAGGCCATATCTGTTGAATATCAGTAAAAAGGTTTTGGACCCTGTATTTCACCAGTTAAAATTGTTACAAAACATTTTCGTAATATGTTTTAATTAATGATCAAGGATTTACAGGTTGTACTTATTTATACTGTGTTTTCTGAGTAGTTCATGAACTTCTTTCATTCCTCTACTTCAGGTTATTGCTCGTGAGGGTCAGCCAGTAAATTTCCTTTGTCGTGCTGAAGGAGAACCTGCACCTGCCATCGTCTGGATTTCTCCACAGCGCAGACGGATCACAGCTAAGAGTTCAGGGCGTATTACTGTTCACCCCAGTGGCACCCTGGAGATCCGCTATGCCCAGCTTACTGACAGCGGAACCTACATCTGCATCGCCAGTAACGCTGGGGGCAATGACACCTACTTCGCCACACTCACAGTTCGTGGCCAGCCACTCGACGCCGCCTCAGCCTTCTTTCTCAACCGCTCACTGTACAGTGGCGAGTTCTTCAACGACACAAATATGAACAGCACACGCGTTTTCCTCAAGTTCACCTTGGACCTGACCACCATCTTGGTCTCCACGGCAATGGGTTGCATCACTTTCCTAGGAGTAGTCCTCTTCTGTTTCCTGCTGTTGTTCGTGTGGAGCCGGGGACGTGGCCAACGCAAGAACAACTTCACAGTGGAGTACTCTTTCCGGAAGTCTGAACCCGCCACTGGAGGCTCTTCAGGAGGGACCAGGAAATTTAATATGAAAATGATATGAAACAACGCAGCCAGGGGTCCCTCGGGGGAGGCATGAGCACGTCCCATAAACGTGTTTGACACACGCAAACCCACACAGCCACTTGCAAAGAAGTTTGAAAGCACAACAAAAGCTGCCATTCATGGCTTTATTAAAAATACATCAATGACATCAAAATTCCTCAAATTGGTTTGACTTAGCAATAAAAAAACCAACAGTCCCTGATCTCTCTGCCTTGCAGTGGTTTTATTCAGGCTGTGGTTGAATGTTTGATGCTGTAAGAATGTACAGTACTGAGAAATTAACCGGAGCTACTTGTCATTCATGCTTGGTAAGAATAATAGAAGTATTAAGAAAAGATACGTTAAATTGGCATGATTATAGAACTGTGGAATATAGATGACCCTGCCTATCTTATTACAGTAATGAGAAAATGAAGAGCTCTTTGTAGTTCAATGTCCCTTTTCTGCATTTAAATGAGATATAGAGGGAGATATAGGTACCATTCATACATTATATCTGTAGTTATCATGTTTGAATGTCTGCCTTGTCAAAATCCATGCCTATAGAGTTGTAGTTGAGCCTTCTGTTGCAAATTTATACCACAGAATAAAGACAATATTTCTGTAAAATATCTAATGGCGAGTTTATTTATTCTGACCATAGCTGAATAGTCAAGAAGTTTCTGTAGGGTGAAACACTCCACTGAGACCAAACAGGGGATTTGTTTAAATGAATAAAAGCTGATTGCATGCAGTGTATGGTTTCATAATGGTATATAATGAGAAAAACATTAACAAAAATAATCAGATAAACACAATTCGGCCAACTCTTCTTTGTGAGAATTTGCACCATTAGCTGTGTGAGTTTGGGACGAGCACACTGGCCGAGAGCTGCCGAGGCTGCCCATATCCCGGAGGGTTTGGTTAGGAAGTCAAGCCCACCGGACATGGGCAGCCATGGTAACCGTAGCAACCAACACAGACGAGAGAAGGGAGGGACGGGCTGGTGGCCACAGGAGAGTTGTAAGTTGAAAAGGAAGGGAGAGGAAGAGGGAAGCCAATGTGACCTCTCCTGTCTCTTCCCTAAAACACAAGCCCTTTTCATGGCCTTTTATCAACTACAGAGAGTCGACCCATCAGCCCCAACCCCATCCCCACCTTCTGCTGTGTTGGTCAATGCCTGACCTTCCAAGTGCTGCCGGGGGGGAGCAGCCTGGAGAGTTGGGCCAAGCTCAGAGGCAGACAGAGGACACACGGTAACACTGTAGGGGAGTTCACATCAACACACACTCACCCACATCTATAAGCCCCTTTTCTCAGGAAAAGTGAAGAAACTAGCCTACAGAGGGAGTGTGATTGTACATACTTTAAAACTCTGTTGAAGTATAACATTCCAGCAATACTGTGTGTAGAGCCATATAACCAAAATTTACTCTCAAACAGAGAGCTGATGTAAATTTGTGAGTAAAAACACAAAGCCATAGTATGTGTAGGTTATTTTTGATATAGTATATGCATGATTCTGTTATATAATGACAATTATTGCCACTGCCATCTTACAAGCTGTCATGATGATCACAAGACCATCTGCTGTCGCTGGGTTTGCAGAAAGTTGCATCCCATTACACTTACACACATGCACAAACGATGCCACGTCAAGGTTATTTGGATTGCGAGGCACAACAAGAACAGTTACACACGAATGAACAAACAAACCTCGTGTGATACTGACTGCTCTCTCTCTGTCTCTGCTACGGTCAGTGCGCGAATGTCTCTGCCCCCCTAGCCCAGTGCATCCCCCTACTCACCCCATCCCCACATACCCCCACTGGGTCCTCCTTTGGGAGGGGTCCCTGGCTGGAGACCAAGATTCAAATGTAAATGAAGTCGTGTTAACCCTACCCACACCATGTGCATCGTATAGTGGAGAGTAGTACTGTGGTTAAAAAAAAAGAAAAACACAACGAAAAAGTTTCTTGTGTTCCGTTACTTCGTTTTGTCCTTCATTTTAATTTCCTAAGTTGTTGTTCTCCGTGACCTTTTGACTGTTTACTGTTTTAAAAGCTCTGAGTCCTCCATGTGGTAGTGTTCTGTTCTCAACACTGGATAAAGGTCCTATGCACTAGAGGGCATGTACTCGCATGCATCTCAATGTGCATGCCAACGAAAACCAGAGAGAGCATTACATGGAAAAAGAAATGAAATCTAAAGCAATTCCTAACCTGTTTTCCCTCTGTAAATTAGATTAGCAATGATTACCAAGAGTTTTGAGGATAGTGTACTGTATATTTTTTCATATAAAATTACTTTTTTCTTTTATTAAACGGCTGGATAGTTTCATATCTATGAAGTATCAGCTAAGTCTTTACATAATAGACATTTAGTACATTAAACTGGGTTGTATTACATGAGCCAGAAGAAGAAGCTGTTAAATATTTACATGTACTCAAACATTAGTTTGTTAGTTAATTACCTGAGCATAATTTGAGGTTTTCTACTAATATCTTCTTTGTTTTCATGTATAAGGGATTGCGAGTTCTATATAATTTACTTGAAACTTAAAATTATTCCTATCAATTACATAAACACTTTAATCTTCAAAAGGGGATGAAAAATTCAGGCATTATAGACATTCCACCAAAACCATCAAAAGCAGTGATGTAGATTTGCAGCAACACTATATGCAGCCATAAACAACCAAAAAAAAAAATTTAAATAGAGTGAAAAACATTGTTTATTAATATGCAGAATGTGTACCATGTATTCAGGCCGTTGTGCAGGCATATTGATTTATTCAAAGGGGTCACCCTAAAGGACCCACTGACCCAAAATGCAGCATAACAACATAAACAAAAAACTTATTTGCCCCAAGGAAAACCCAAAAACTCAACTGTCTGCATTAATTCCTTTCTGTCTCTGGTATTGGATGATGAAACCACAGCTTCTTTGTCAGGATAAAAAACTGAACAGCTGTTAAAGATTCATAAACCTGAATAAGAATAGATTAGCAAATTGGCCTGGTTTTTACATGGGCTTCAACAGTGTCGGCTGCCGTGCTGCCTCTCTCGGTGTTGAGGACAGGATATTACCTTCATGGACATTTCCTCTCCCTGAGCTAACCCTTTTGTGTTTTCATTCCAACGTATTTCTCAGTGGAAACTAGGTTTTAGAAGACAGTGAGAATGTCCGTAGTGATTGTCGATGGTGTTATTGTGTAAACATCAGTCACAAATGTAAGCGTAGATGAGGGTATGTTTCATTTTATTATCTTATTCTCCTTTTCCTGCTATTTACCACCACCCCCTCCCCCATTTCTTTCCCCTGTCTTCATTTGGATCCTCGTTGTCCCTGTTCACAGTATTAGGCTGGAATATGGTTGTGTGGTAGTAGACACGTGTTCTGTGTGGTCGGTGTCGTCGTGTTATGATTTGTTGCTCCTCTTAATGCCAACCAACAAGGAGCGCTGACTGGAAAAGTGGAGACAAAAAGATGAAAGGGGTGACCCAGGTTCCCTAAAAACATTGATTCCCATCTCACCCTCCCTCCCCTCCCTATTCATTCCTGATAAACCATTTCTGGAACTTTCCCATTCTGCACAGTGCCGCTCTGGGATCTTTCTCTGGATCTAAAAACCCATGGACTGTATGTATTTTCTCTGCTGATATCTTGTCACACTTTACAAATGTAGAAAGGGGGGTTGGGTTTACTGTAACTATAAGCCTACACTCACTTTTTGCCTAATGTGGTACACTGAGTCATTATGAGAAGGAAGAATCTGACTTTTCCACGTTGGTCAGGTCTGATTATAAGCACTTGTATCCATTCAAGCTCCACAAGTCCTTGAAGGCAGAAGAAACTCATTTTCGTTCCGGCAAAATGCGCTTTAAAAAATCTACCCCACCCCTCTAGCTCATTTCCCTTCTTACATTTCCTCACTGAAATCTATTATGAAAAGGTTTTACGAGTGTGTTAACCATTTTAATTATTATAACTGACATTTTGCCAAACAATTCTTCAGCAGCTCTCCTCAGAAAAGGTGCCAGTACACACAGCTTTGCAGCCAAGACATCGCCTCAGTGTGCACGACAGACTCTCTGTGTTTAGAGATACCAGAGGAGCTGAGCTTGATTCATCTCTGCTGTGATTCTTAAGAAACTAGGCTGAGCGATTCCCTGCTCCCTCCTCCAATTCGTCCTTGCCTGGGGTTGGTGTGGCAAAGTCTAGACGCCCCATTTACAGCAGCAGCAAACTCACTGTTACAATTCCTTCCACTGGAAACGTAACCAGGAGTTTGCAGGGGGGACTCTTTAAAGACTCTGAACAAAACACCTCAGAATTATTCATATTTTTAGTCTGATTTTGCAGTTAAGTGATACTTTGCTCTCCATACATATTTGTATCTCCTGACAGAAAGCAATTTTCCTCAACAATTTAGACTGACGTTGCATACTGAGCGTCTCCACAGCATTGTCTTCTCCGACTCCACATTAGCTGAAAATGAGTCCATCTTCTACGTCAAACCCAACAGCTGCTAGTTTGATTGGATTAGACTTGAGTTGAATTATCAAAGCTGAGAGGAGCCTTAATGGGATGACAGAGAAGTGATTTGGTGATAATTTGGCTTATTAGTCCCATTACCATAATGTTCCTCTGAGAGCACAGTGTCAAACAAATACTGGAGGCTTCATTGTGTTCTTTTTGCTTCTTTTGTTCACATATTGGGTTTTTACATAAAGACACGTCAACACAAATGCGATCAGAGTAATTATGAGCAGATCTTTAGCTGACAGAGCTTTGCTGAAGGATTGTTTGACACCTTGGACAGAGAACTGCCTCTTCTTAACCTTGACCAGACAGACGCAAGTGCCGTCCTTTCTGTGTTGCAATACTGCATCCTAGTGGTCAATGTGAAAAACTGCAACAAATAGAAACACTGCTAATGCACCATTGGCTCCATTGGTGGGAGAATAAACCAACTGATGTAGGTTTCACAATAATGAGAGCAAACCGACTGTTAGTGTTATAAGTCAGTGCTTCACTGATTTTTATTATAGCCATAGCGTGACCTCCTCTGCGCTCTGGGTGACTGGTAGGCTGTTTGCCTTCAGGAACCTTTGAAGGAAGAGGAGTTTTCAGGAAAGGACTCCATCTGAACAAAAGCAACAGTTCTGATCTGATTTGCTGGGACTCAGTCTGTAGATTAGGCATTACTAACACTTTCTGAAGCCCCACTAGTCTCACCACCAACTTTACTAACAATAACAAACCGTAAAGTTTCACTTCGTTGTTCTTTCTCTGTATATGACTGAGTGCTGATCAGAAAGAGATCAGTTCACCTCTAGAGAAAAACTTTCTTTCTTCTGGTCTTAGCAGGTTTAATCTATGCATGCCTTTTGTATACAGTGATTGGTCTTGCCAAACTCTCACCTATACTTGTGCAGAGAGCAGTGGGTGCCATTGTTGTTGGCCATGGGACTGGTTGAAACAAACATTTCCAAGCTGTAGTGGGGTTTGAACAAGTGAGACTTTTCAAAGTTTTCAATCGGGTAGTCTCAGCCAGGGGGATATAATCACCTTCACCTGTGTTTACGAATAGTAAAAAGAAGTGTGCATCTTAAAAAGGCGCATTTGTTTACTGAAGATGATTGTACTTTTACACGTATCTATCCATACACAGAGGATCTGCTCAGATGTGTACACTGTAGATAAAGAGATTGATATTCCAAGCAGGATGGTGGGACTGATCAATGCTGTATGGGGATAGGATTATTAATGGCATACTTTCATTGATCTATCTTGAACCTTGTCACTCCCAGAATCCCTCTGGAGTAGGAGGAGGCGTACAGAGCTCTTAGACCTGGTTGGCACTCATTCCTGGGTTTCCACATTTACCTTTTAAGAACGAGACGGTGCCAGAATTTGGCTTTTTTTCCCCCAGGTCTGAGCTGATGTACTGCTTATCTCTCCTACTCTTTAAAGAAAGTTGTCATTTGTAATGCACTGTATTTGTTGGAGCCCTCTCATAGCAAATATTGGAAAGGTAAATTTAACTTCCTAAATCCATCTTCTATCCTCTGTCTCTCTCTTTTTCTCCTCTCATCCTGTCTCTTTTCTCTCTCTTTGTCTCTTCATCTTTCTCTATCAACCTGGCACCCACCTCGTTAAACATTTCAGGACATTTTTCATTGATTGCATTCAGTTTTTTGCACTAGTTTTGACACAATCATTGTCAATTTCTGAAACCTAGGAATGAGTGCTGAATGCTCCAACTAAATGCAGTGCAACTTTTCAGGCTGAATGGTGTCAAGCAATCAGTCTTTGAAGCATGTGAGACTGTTATGAAGTAAACAGTAAACGTGGACTTTTACGCTCTCTGGCTCTACCTGAATTACAATATTAATAATGTACACCATGATGTGTGGATCCTTGGATACGAAGAGCAGACCTGTACATATTAGATCTATTAGCCATATCATGTCATCAAATCTGTAGACCTCCTTGCCATGTCTGACAGAGAAAATGACTGTTGAACTGTAAATAGTGTAGGTATAGAAATATAGGATTTAACTGCTGCTGCTTCTGTCCAGGGATCGCCCATGTTTTGCTCAGTCCCATGGCTGCTTGGTCTCAAAGGAAAGGAAAAGACAATAATGTACTTGTCTATAAAACACATGAGTTCTTTTTTTATTTTAATATATGTTTTATATACCGTCTGTCTTGTAAAGGAAATCCTTTTCGTCATAAAAGCATGATGTGACTCTGTCAGCGGTGTCCAGTGTCTCCTTTTTTGCTTGTGTCACACATTCAGGAAAAAAATTCCTAATGTTCAGGTAACAGCGCAACACAAAAAAGAGTGTATATGTGATAAAGTCAACTGAAACTAAGAAGTCTAATAATACAAAATGTATGATATAGCTATTAAATTCAACAATATATTCTTAAAAGTGATAAGAGAATTTAATCCAGTGTTTTTTGGCCCTGGAATTCAAATGGGATCACCTGAGATTCCTAGTAATTAAAAAAAATTAATAATAAAATTGCTAGTAAAAAATATTTTTAATGATTCAATACATATTTAATTATAATTAAAACACCACATACTTTTCCTAATAATCAATTTCAAATAAATTGCAGGATATAATATCTGAGAGGGCATATCTTGATTATCTTTCAAATATTCATTGTGGCCGATTTAAGATGCTGCAGCTCTTTCATAATTCATAGTTTGTGTTATTGTTTGTCCAGTGTTAATGTTCATCCTTGTCAATAAAAGCTCCACTGACTGCACATATCCTGGCCAAGGAAAATAAAATGATCACTTGTGCAGTAATCTACACCTGGCTTTTCTGCCTCCATGCATAATAATATACATTATATAGCCTAAATGTCATGTAAAATCAACATTTATTTGCAACATAGTATAGTAAACTTTTATGATCAAAAACAAAATAATTTTAGCACAAAAAAAAAAAGTCTTCTTTTAAATGTCTAGAATCGCCAGAAGTTTTTAATGTTAAAACAAGGTCATGAGCCAAAATAAGGTTGAGCACCAGAGATTTAATCTGACAATCAGAAGGAAAGAAAGAAATGACAAAATGCATGACAGTAATCCAACATATTTCAAATAAATTATGATTATTTTAAAGTCTGTTGAATGATATTATATTCTTCTCCTGCTTTACTTCAATAATCCATCTATTTATTTTTAGATTTTGCACGTAAATAATGATCTATGTGGTCCCTGACATTGTTTGATGAAACACAGGTAGGATACAAATAATGGAAATAATTCTGCAGTAAATAGCTGTTCAAGGCTGGTATAATATATCTGCATTCATATTTAACGTGGTCATATTTACTTGTTGATATGTTAAGTGAACTCTAAGTAAATTAACCCTTTAACTACCCCACCAAGAAAAACCTGTTTTGTGTGTGTGTGTGTGTGTGTGTGTGTGTGTGTGTGTGTGTGTGTGTGTGTGTGTGTGTGTGTGTGTACGCATTTCTTGTTCCCTTGGGTGAGTCATTTCTAGATTTTTTTTTTTTTACTATACTTACTAATAATATCAACTCAGAAAATGCCAAAAATTACTTACCACTAGATGTT
>JAPTGZ010000010.1:14545168-14586025 GCA_029814645.1 Fowleria isostigma | reverse complement strand
TTTTTTTTTTTTTTTTTTTTTTTTCAGTTAATTTAACTATTCCTCTCTTTTGTCTAATCTTCACAGTCTCATTAAAAACCCAGCAGACAGGGCTGACTTGAAAATGTTGACGGTAAGTGTTCAACTTTTTCAGAAAGCCAATATCTAAAAGACTGAAGAGGTGCATTGGAAAAAAAAAATTATTTACAAGTCAGCGTATTGTAAAGTCACAGGTATAATTTGTATCTCCACTCACTATAAATGTACGTTCTTTTTACATTATTCATTTAAACAGTCATTTCCAAATGTCCTTGATGTTAGACATACATGATTGTTATTAATTTGTTTATTAATTTTTTGCAGAACCATACATACATCAAGCGGTCTGAGGTGGAGGAGGTAGACTTTGCTGGCTGGCTTTGTAAAACCATGGGGCTCAACCAACCCAGCACTCCTACTCGCACTGCAGAGTGAACATGCAACCCCCTCATGTGAACAGTCTGTGCGTACAAGTGAAAAGCTGGAGAAGCTGCAGCATAAACCCACACACCCACCACATGGTCCCTCAGGTGAACCTCCAAAGGCTCATTCAGATCCCAGGCCTCAGCCGTCATCCAGTGTTATCCAGGGTTATTCTGTTTTAGATTAAGTACAATGTGTTCTTATTTAAATGTTTGTTGACAAATGTAAACACAGATTATTACTCTTTTTTGCTAATTGGGATTTTGGGAAATTCAATGACCTGTTAAGAGATTAATAAATTTATTGCTGCTAGATGGGAACTGTTGACCTCTTGTGAATCAAGGTCCTATCATTGGAATTATCACCACTTTGACATCCATGTCCAGTGGTCAGTACTGCTGCGCTGGTTGTCCTTGTGTTGTGAGGGCCATATCTCCAACACACAAACACTGAAACACAACTGTGCTTCATTTTTAATTCTTCGTGTCACTTTTTTTTCTGGTTGTATTTTCCTTCTCTAAATCTCTAAGGCTTACAGCAAGAGTGAATCCATCCCAGTTATTATTGTCACAGAACACGTGTGTTCAGGCAGACACAGACCACATAAACATTTGTTTTTATATTTGTTATGAAAATGCATTGAAAAATGTAAGAATGGGTTTATTTTACTGAACACATTGTGTTATGTGTGTCTTTTCTTATCACCAGGAATTGATTTTCATTTGTTGACGAGACTGTTTCCACAAATGTTGCGATGTCTTGAGGTGAAGAACGATGTTTATAACATCAAAGCATGACCCTCATGTCAAAGCCAAACATGTTAACAACATAAAATCCTCTGTCTGAGCTGTTGAATGGAGTTGTTTCTTTGTAATTGTAAGCAGCATCCTTTAGCTTGCACTGGTACCGTCAGCTTCAGGTTATTTATGCAGGAATAAAGTCTGACTTTCATTGAAACACACAGAGCAGTCTTAAGTCAAACAAATGGTAATGTCTTCGTATATGCTGAAATGTAAACAGCAGGACATACGTAGATGTGCCATTCAAGTACATCCTGTGTTGTGGCAGGATTAGGGCATTTCTCTCCTTTGTTTTGTTCTGTGTGTGGACTTCCTCTTTTCAGTCAAATGGTTGTTGAAAAACATAGATGGTTTTATGGTAAAACCATCAAAAGCTTTGTCTTTTTAAGTCAAAATTGTCAATAAATGGTATGTATTATAAGATGTGAACACTGTCTCCTTGTGTCAGAATATCTCTGTCTTGCTCCCATTTCACCAGAAGGGGGAAGCATGTGATGTGAAGCACTAAAGACTTCACCACATATGCAACTTAAGATAAATATCAAAATATATATGTATATGTGCTGTAGGTTGATATGTGTACACTGTGGCAACCAGAGAATGAGTGCATTCACTGAAAGAGAAAGCAGGAAAGTGAACCAAAGCCCATCTGAAACACATCAGTCCTCCATTTAGGTTATAGCACAGTGATTCATGTGTTTGCCTCATGTTTGCGGGGATAATAAAATGTCTCCCTCTTGAATGTCTGTCAACTTCTGGCTGAGAGTGGAAGGCCTTGAGCTCGGAGAGATGTAGTGTTGCAGTATGTGGGGTGGCTAAGTCTGAGCGGTGTTGATGGGAGGGGGTCTACTGCAGCAGAAAAACAGCAAAGTCTGCAGTCATTAATATGCAAATATGCAAATGAGGGTGTAATTAAGATTGGGCGTTTGTCAGTGGCTCTTTGATTGCTAATGAATTCCAATCTGCAAGAAAGGGGGAGGGGATGATGAGCTAAAAATTAAGAAAAAGAACAGGATGGTATTGTGCTTTTTGCTCCCAAAAACGAGGAAAAAAGTCAGTGAGCAGTCTATAGAACATAAAGGCCTCATTGAACAAACAGAATAATGACCCTTTGACTTTAACAAAAATACACAACATAGCTGCTTTTACACTCATAAAATGTGAACATGAAAACGCTCACCCCAAAACTAACAAGAGGATTCGCATTTTGGACAAAGCACAATGCAGCCACACAGAAATACTGTTTGAACACCAGCACAAAAGGAAGACGAAAAGATGTGACTGTGAGCTGATGCCAACACAATTAAGCGTGTACACCGCCACTGAGCATTCAGCATGGCAGACTAGAGCCGCCACATGAAGGCAGAACGATTTTTGCTCATTAAGAGTGATGTGGCTGACCCCTGTTGAGAGAGATGCTCAGGTATCTTGGCAGGTGGTGTGCAGCAGCAGCATGTTGTGTGTCACAAACAGTGTTATTTTCATATTTTTGGCAAACGGTGGCCTGCAGTTCACACACGAGCACACACTGGTGTTATTGCTGTTTTAGTAGTCCCATGACACTTGTACATCTTCCTTCTCTGGCATGTGAAATGACTCTCTATTCATGAAATAAAAACAAATTAAACGTTAGGAAGAAAAGCAGAGAGCAGCTGCTCTCTGTCACCTTACAGCATAATGACGTCTTTATATTTTAAAACTATCCTATATGATCATTTGACTGGACCACCATTCATCACCAGAACATTCTGATACCCATCCAAAACAGAAAAGCCCTGGAGTAAACTCTGTTGGGATACAGTAAAAGGAAAAAACACAGCTTTACATCACTTATTGAATCTAAAAATATTTAACACATTACCAAATATTTAAGTTACAACTATGAGTACAAACACTAATGCTATTTGGAATAGCTGTCAGCCACTGATCCCAGCAGTGCTGTGTTTGGCCAATAATGGAGCGCATGACTGTATTTGTTTCTGTGTGAAGTGTGTATGTATGTGAGAGAGGGGGCTGTATTTTTTTTTTTTTTAACAGGAAACAGGAAACCAGAAGTCATAACAGGATGCCCCAGGTTTTTATACTGTACCTGATGCGTGGGTGGCTGTATGGGGGTAACCCATTTAGAAAACTATATAGCTTTTCTTGAGGAAGAGGGAGCCCAGGAAAGTGTGGGTGAAGAAGAGGGTACACTCTTTGGGGTTAGGAAAATGGAGTTCCACTCTAAATATAGCTTTTGTGTGTCTTGCACCTTACCGTACAACCTTGATGTTGTTGTGCCGTCACTGCATTTGTCCTACTTTTTAAAAGGCGACAACCCCAACATTGTTTGATGTTATGCGTCAAGCTGTGATATGATCACTTCGATGGTAAATACATGCACCGTCTTTCCCCAGGTGTACTGTTCAAGCTTCACTGTGAATCTGTGACATGAGACAAGTTTTGTCATAATGAGGTTGATCTACTCTCACTGAGTTCTTCCAGTCTTGCAGATACATGTGTGGCTGCATTGTAGCATTGCATTCTTACCCATTTAACTTCATTAGGCTTAACAATGCCATTTCAAGCATGCACCGCCTTTTATCTGTCTAAGTAAAATACTCTGTAGTGCATTTATTTTCTTTCTTTCTTTCTTTCTTTTTTTTTTAAACATTTGTTTAGTAGTAAAAGAAGAGCATTATCACCCGCCTTCAGGCACACAGTTAATGGTATACAGGTGTGTGCTTAAGTGCATGTGTGCAGGGCATGCTTCGCACATGTGTGTATGTGTGTGTGTTTGTGAACCACAAAGTGGATGGCTGAGTTTTCTCGTAAAGGCCAGCACAGATGTTATTTAGGTTGTTTCCCCTCAAACCAGTTGAGGTTTTCTCTAGAAAGTCTCAAAACAAATGCTGACATTAACTGGAGTCCTGTTTACATAACCACCAAGGCAAAACTCATGAAAAACAGCAACCAAGACTTTTTTTCTTTTATAGTCACTTGCTGTCTCATGTTGTAAACTCTGAATTTTTTTTTTTTAATGTAGGTGTTGAAAAAGAACAATTTACACAGGTAAATTAAATGTTATCTCTGTGGCTTTTTGCTCTTCTCCCACATAAATACTCCTCCTCTGACAGATGTTTTTTCACTCAACATGTTTGTAGTCTTTGCAACTACAGATGTTTTTGTTTCCCCCCCACTTACGTTACACCTAAGACTGATAAACCTATGGGACAAAAATGTCTGTTTACATATATTTAGAAAGATATTTTCATAAATAAAGTGTATTTATTTGTTATTTATTACACTCCTAATGATGGCTTTTCTGTTACTGCAAAAATAATATCAAGGTCAAATATATACTAATGTTTTAGGCAACAATCTTATAAAATATAGTCACTTATAATGAGAAACTTTGTCACAGTGTTATTATGTGTCTTAAAAATCGTGTTTAAATCACGTTTCTTTCGCCACATACACACAAATACACGCAGTTTTATGGCTCAGCGGCTGTTTTAAGCATAAAATTAAAATGCAAGCAATTCGAGGGAGAACGGACTGCCCTTAAGGATGGTGTTGAAGTATATTTGGGCGTTTCACTTGCCAATCAAAATTTCGTCGTATCCAATTGGTCCTTCCTCCGATATTATCATTCCATCTTCTACGAGCCTGTTCAGCTTGCGGCCGTAGTCATCCGCCGCGCAATCTAGTCCCCCGCGATTTGGTACTGGGTGTTATTTTGTCGCAACTGCAGCCATAAAACAGTGACATTTTGTTTGATTTAAAAGAACCAGCGCATCGACCCGAACTCTACTGACAGCTAGCGCGTTTGGTAACTCCGTTTTGGATGAAATCGGACACCGCTGATGTTTCAGCGTCCATGTCCTCCCGTAGGCTGTGTCGCGGAAGGATATTCCATTGGAACCGACAATGTGGAGGCTGTTAATATGTCTACTTGGGAAATGAAATGCTTACAAATTCAACTACAATAAGGAACGGAGTAGCACTGAGAGTTATGGTTCGTGTTCGAGACGTGTTTTCAGTTTCGTGACACAAGACAACGAGACGAGGTGGCGGAGGAGTGGTTCATTTGTCTTTCCTCATCTTCATCAAGCCCCACAGTCCGGACCACGGGGAAGGATCCTATCCCTAACTTTGTTTTTCTCTTTACTCCAGTCGATTATTTCTCCCTCTTGGATGCTACAAAATTGAATCCAGGTAAATGTATTGATAAATATACGTTCATAACAAGTGTATGCGTGTCAAATACAAGTTGTCTGTCACGTTGTTAGCGGAGTAATAGGCAAGTTTTAAGCGCAACGTTCAACTTGTATTGAGTGGCTCAGCCGGGAAAATCGGGGTCTTGGATTTTCTCCCCTTCGGCCTGAGTGTGCTTACGGGGTTATTACACATTATCGGGGGCTTTCGTGATGTATAAATACGTCTTTGCTCACTTTAGTTGGTTATAAAACATCAGCACAGTAGCATTCAGCCGGAGGTAGCCCCCGGGACGTTGCTGTCTGAGGCACTTGAACGCATCTTTCCCATAAAGACATAGCTTGAACGTCAGTCGTTAGTATTAGCCGTGGGTGGTGGTTGTGTAAAATTCATGCTAACGTCTGGGTCTATCCACTTGTTTTTGACGTTTTAGAGTTTCACCTTGGACTTATATCACTGTTATAACAACACGAACCATAAATTGATGCACTGTTAAAACTGTAGCTGAAAGTATAACTTGGGGGCATTATGGTTTTTAACCCCTTCCACCTCAACAACCAACCACCTCCATCACAGCATCTATCAACCGACACCAATGTCGACAAAAACAGCATTTATCTACAACATAATTGACTTTTCACAACATTTCACCACGTTTTGACCTGTGATTTCTAACTTTGGTGGTTGTAGTCTTTGTGTTCATCAGTTTGTTGGGTGTCCCATTGAGGGCAGTCAACAGGTTTTAGGTCCTTTAAACGTCCCACGTAAGTCTATCATCGATAAACCACCAAAACTGCAGACTGCTGATGACTGGTGCTTGCACCTTGTTTTAAGCCACATGTGAGATGGTCTATTGCCATTTCTGCCTGTAAAGTTTTCTCCAAATGGGCAGGCCGAAGGTGGGGGTGCTGAAGACAAGCGTATGTTGCTAAGTTCCATTTGTTAGGAGGGGCTAAAACACTTATCCCCCATTTTGACCTCAGCTCAATGAGAGGCAGAATTTGGTAGATTATGTTGTGTCAAAGCGTTTTGTCCTCTTCTAATCGTCACATTACTATTAGTTGTTCTTTAATTTTGACAGATACATTGATTTTGTCTCAGACCTGAGATGCCTAAAACAGAGATGCAGTTGTTAATTATCATTTATCAGGCTTATGATCAGGGGTGTCAAACTCATCTTAGTTCAGGGGCCACATTCAGCCAAATTTGATCTGAAGTGGGGCCAGACCAGAAAAAATAATTACATAATAAAATATAGATAATGTCAACTCCACTCATTTTGGTTCAGGGGCCACATTCAGCCCAATTTGAGCTCGAGCAGGCCAGACCCGTAAGATAACATGGTAACCTATGAATAATGACAGCTCCAAGTTTTTATCTTTGTTTTGGTACAAAAAGTATCTTCATTAAATTATGAAAATATTGACATTTTTATTTCA
Organism: Fowleria isostigma; assembly: GCA_029814645.1. NCBI lineage: Eukaryota > Metazoa > Chordata > Actinopteri > Kurtiformes > Apogonidae > Fowleria > Fowleria isostigma. Next base: position 14,579,148 of record JAPTGZ010000010.1, on the reverse strand, counting down.
TTTATGTATTCATTTCAATCTCAATGATTGGAAAGGAGCAGGGTGAAGAAAGCTTATAATACCTGCCCCTTTCTTACAAGATCTGCTTACATCAGATAAGTTTCCATTACAATAAAAAAAAAGCAACCCGTTTAATGACAGTCAATAAAATTTAAAGAAATCCATAAATAAAACTATTTCATTGCACGTTTTTTATAAGCTTCTCTATTTTCTCTTTGTACAACCTCTTAAACTGAAAAAATATTTGTACAGCTCTTTTTCTCCATTGACAAATAATTCCACATTCTGACACCAACAACAGAAATACACATTTGTTTTACATTAGTCCAAGCCCTTTGTTGTTAAAAATTAAACCTCCTTCTATGTTTTTCATCCTGTGATAGCTAAACAAATAATCTGTATATTAGCAGGCAAAAGTCAGTTTCTGGCTCTAAACACAACCAACAATGTCCTTAATTCAGCTGACTGTTTAAACTAAAACAATCCTGATATAATAAACAACTCATTTTGTATTATTTGTACAAAAATATGTGAATAACCTGGAAAAAAAAAATTTCATTAGAAAAATTAGTGCAGTTTTGACAATATTATGGCTTGACTTATTATTTATACATGTACATTTACACACAGTGTTACACAAACATTTATGAACTGGCAGAATATTGTTGAAATTGCACATTTTAGGTTGCATTTGTTTTTATTTATGTATTTATTTGCATTTTATTATGAAAGGATAGTTTGTAAATGTAAATATTTTCACAGTGTAATGTTTTGGTTTTTTCATTTGCATTTTTTTTATCACATAAATTTACAAGAAGAAAATCTGTAGTTGTCCTTCTTTATGGGTTATTATGTTATCATTTTACTGTAGATCACCCTGGTCTGTACGTGGAACCTGAACTAAAATGATATGTCCAGCCTTGACTGTTAATGTATTCAGTGTCATTTTTGCACCTTCATCTCGCCCGCGGGCCACATGTTTGAAACCCCTGTTTTAGAGAAGAAAAAAAAAGTAACATTACATTATGATAATGCTCACTTCTGCCAACTGTCATTGGAAACAATGTGAATAACATGAACAATCTGAAATTTCTTAAGAAAAATAAGGGAAATTTTAATATTCTGCCTTAGTTTATCATTTACAGATGTGCATTACAACTTCCATTCACGTCCAGTAAATTTGTATTTGTTCAAGTTTTTCACATTTTTTGGAGAAATTAGTTTATTTTAGTATAAATACTGTAAAATTTAATGAAAATGTTTATATTTACAAAGAGGAAAAAATGGAGGTGTCAGTATTTATAGTTATCTAATTTTACTGATCTGACCCACATCAGATTGAATTGGTCTGGATGAAGAACCTGAGCCAAAATGATTATTAATATCATAGTGTAATTTTTGCATTTCACAAATTCATCCCACAGGCCACATTGGACCCTTTGGTGGGCTGGATTTGGCCCCTAGGCCGCATATTTGAGACCCCTGCTTATGATGGATGTTTTTAAGTCATTGTTTTACTCAGTTACACATGCACCAACCATAGGAGTCATATTGTTTCTTTATTTACAATATGTAAATGCCTCGTTCGTCCGCACTGACATGAGCAGCAGCTCTGGAATTCACAAGAATCCACACCAGTGTTAATGCCATGGCTGAGGTGTGAAATCACATTAGTAGTTCACTCTTTCCTGTTTCTGGTGTATTTTTTTTAGTCAAAAAGAAAATCTGATGTCATGCCCTGAAAATGAAACTGGGTCTTAAATTGGGAGCTGTGAAATCATCTTGGTAACATCTCACAAATGTATTTGAGGTCATGATTTAAAAGTGTGCACCCAATTTACAATTGTAAAATTCTGTAAGAAAACACTAGGTTCTTAATGTAAAGACTAGCCACAAAATTTTAAAAATGAATAAACTGAGACAGACCTGAGACTGAGTTTATATTTCAGTCACTGATACTAATTTGGAGTAGCTCACATACTATACATAAGACAATGGTTCTCTTTGACATATACTATTATTTCAGTAGTTTACATTGATGTATCCTTTTCTACATTTGTTAGTGGTGGCACCTGCCTCTCTACAGTTCTTTCCTACATTGCTGTTTTTCAGTGTTACTATTACATCAGCTTTTAGTCTTGCCAATGATTCATGAGCACTTCTGATGGTGACAATTTGTGAAAGTCATAATAAATAATTATAATTGATAAATGATTACCAGCTGCGAGAACATATGACCTTGAGTATGTGTATTGAAATGGTTCATATTTAGATGTTTTACACACACCTATCTTGTATTTACTTAGATGAAGGCTGGTCTAACTATCATACACTCCTGGGAGTCCAGCATGCTGTAGTTTTATTCTCAGTTTTAGAAAAGAGCATTTAAAGCAGGTTGATTTTTAGGTAGAGGAAGTAATCTATACTCAAAGGATGGCCACGATGTGCTCAGAAGATGAGGACTTTATGGCTGTGGTTGAATTATGATCCTGTGCTAGATGTGGGCTACAAGGGAAAACTTTGAAAACTGGTGATTTTTAAAAATTAATTAATTTATTTTTTTTACTTGGTATTTTAGCAGGCAAGGGTGTGATACTGAAGAAGATCATTTTCAGTGATAATTGAAAAAATATCATGGGCTTCATTATAGCTACTGTATTAAAAGTCAAATGAGTGGATTGGTAGAATCTGGTTCTCCATTTTTGATTGATTGTTTTGGGGTTTTTTTTTGAGCTTGTGCATTCCATGTACAATACTGATTGTATACATTTTGTTATGTGTACACAGATATACATAAAGAATTAATTGTAAACACAATATACATAGAGAAATTTACATAAAAAAATATGCATGGAGAAATTGGTTGTAAACACTCATTAGTACACCAAGCTAACTTTAACACAACAAACAAAACACAAATGTACCTGATAAAGAGGAAAAATACCAATAAACCACAACAGATTATAGGCACCAAGATAAAATTATATACATATCATTATGTATACACAGTATCCACAAATAAATACAGTAATTCACTATTAATATACAACCCTAGTAACCTGAAAGTAGTCCCATTCTGTTGTTTAATTCACAACTGTGTGTGCCATGTTAGTACTGGAATACGTTACTGTATGGAAATGTAAAAATGTAATGGTAGAAATTGTTATATTTTTCTGATCATAATGTAAGAATCTTACCATATGGACAGTCATTTCTATAAGTTCTAACTATTTTACTTGTCAGCTAAAAGTGAAGGCTCCTATTCTGCCCTAGTGGCCTTTGTGTTCTGTAATGGTAAATGCAATGGCTATAGCATGAACAGGTATTGCCACATTATTCTTAGTAGTCTTTTTGAATCTTTAGATAAAGTGGTTTAGATAAAATGTTAGTGGTTTCAATAACATGTGAAACCGATATGGTTTTACATGTGGATTTTGTCGCAAAGATGTATCTTGACAGCTGTGTTGTGATCATATGTTTCGTACTTAAGCGTGTGAATAAAACTGGTTACAACGATGGACTGAAAATCCTAACCACCACAAAGTCTCAAAATGTTGCTTTCTAAAAGCTGCATGAACACTCAGTCTCCGTCACTGTTTTGACTACTTATTGTAGAAAGTGCCAGTAGTCATACCAACATTATCATATTGTCAGAAAGGAATTGATACACACACTGATGCTTGTTATTTGGAAATATCTAGCTCTACTGTTGTGTGCCGTTGTTATTCAGAATAGCTAATCGTCTAACAGCTGGGCAAAACACACTGACATTCTCCTTACCTCTGCCTGTAGTTTCTTGCTGAGACTGAAAGGGCCAAGTGATCAGCAGCAGAGAATGGCTGCAGTGGGAACAGACAAGGAGCTCAGCGACTTGCTGGATTTTAGCACGGTAAGATCTCTCTGAAGATTGTCTCCATTAGTCAAGCATCCATCCCATAGAGTCCATTCTATGCTACAGAATGATTTGACATGATACTTACTTTAAGTTTTAAAATGAATCTTGAGTTGTTGCCAGTTTGGTTGAAAAGTGAATTTCTATGAAGTGGGTCAGTTGACCAAGTATTTTGTTGTTTCATTACTTTCAGTAGTCAAGTAAAGCTGGAATGCATGGATTGTTTTAAGCTTATTTTAGATGTTGATGAAAAAAAAAAAAATAGCACCACTAATCATCTTTTGATTAGTTAAGAAGATCTACTGGAACTTGGCAATCACTCAACATTTTGACTTGGTTTATTCCTTTTAGATGTTTGAACCTCCAGTTTCCAATGGCAAGAACCGGCCAACTACTCTGGGTCAGTTTGGAGGTTCAGGTAAGACCAGAACAGAAACCTTCCAACCTTTCCACTTTCTCTTCCTGTTAACACATTGTTGTTGAAATCTTCTTACTGGATTGGGTTATAATGCTCCATGGTTCCTCGGCTTTCTGTGAAGCAGGGGATTGATGTGCTATTAGACGTATATTCTTGACCCACAGTGGTTGGAAATGGGTTTCCCCCTCACGTCTTTAGATTTGTGTGTGAGAACACAGAGTTCTAGAAAAAGGTTAAGGAAAGTAAGTAGATCATTTCATCCTCTCCTCACTTCCTCATCCTTGCTTTACAGGTGTCCCTTCTGTCACTTTCTCAGCTGTTGCTATTCAATCACTAATGTCAAAGACAGAGAGCGGGGGTTCATGGGAACAGCCCAATTAATGCACTTTGTAAACTCTGTGGAAGTGTAATCCCTTGTCCTGCTGCCTTCATCCTACTTTCCTGTCCATGTAACGTGCTTTCATTTGGAGACCTCACTTCTATCCTCACCATGAAATTCACCCAAAGTTAATCAAGCTCAGACAGGCCACTACAGTCACGGAAATAAATATTTGTCCACCCTATGTTTTATTCAATTTCTTGTTCATTTTAAGGCCTGGTACAACTAAAGGTACATTTGTTTGGACAAATGTAATGATAACAACAAAAATAACTCAGAAGAGTTTAATTTAAGAGCTGATACCTATCCATTTTCCATGGGTTTATTGGTTATAACCAAACTCATATAAGTTATTACATCAATAGCTTTGTCATTGTACTGAAAAAACAGTGCTTTTTGGCATTCCAGGTTTTTTTTTCTCTCTGTTTTAGTCACATGATACACACAGGAGTTAGTAGGGGAGAGTGGGGTAATTTGTGCCAGTGGGAAAGTAGTGCCACCACTTGTTTCTAGAAAACCATAGAAGAAATTGGTCATGTGACCACATATTTTTAAAGAACCATTCAGTTTATCCATTCTGCAAAAACATAGCATAAGAGGTAAGCACATTTTAGTTTAAAAATGTTTTTGCCTTTCAAAGTAACATTTCAATGATCAAATTTTTTTTTTATTATTGTGTCTGAACAATTATAGACATGTTTCAAAACATTTCTCATTTGTTTTAGTACTTAGGTAGGCTACACAATGAGACTATACAGTTAGTATGATGTTAGCTCTAAACTGCTGGATCATGCTAGTTTTTCTAATTGGGGGGGCTGGGCTGATTTGTACCAAAGTGCCTGGGTTAAGTATGGTATAATGGAGTATATTTTCAGTGTTGAGTTTGCATTTTGTTATTAAAGAGCAGTTTTATTCAGTTTTTAAGTGGCCTAAATTACAATAGGATGTTCAGAAATTGGCCAGTCACTTTATTCTTATATGTTACATAATTGACAGACATGTTCTATGTATGTCAACAGAAATCTAGACACTAGAAAATTTGACTTATGTCAATAGTTTAATAGGGTAAAAATATATCAAAAAATGTTGAATTAGTATTTTTTAATTGAATTTGTCTTGCTTTTATATATCATTACAGTTTATGAGATTAAAATATTCTGTTTTAATTCAATAATCACTGACACAATTTACCTCAATGTATTCTCCCCAAAGGCACAACTTACCCCACACCAGGGGCAAATTGTGTCACCAGACCACTTTTTTCCAAAAAACATATTTCCTAAACAGTTTATTTCAGATTCAAAGTTATTGTACTGAGGGATGCACCATATCCTGAAATATATGAACATACTTAAGTTGGAGGCATTATTGTCATGGCCTCACTTTAAAGTCACTCTGAGTAAAATCTTAATTCACCCCACTCTCCCCTACTTAATTACATAATCATTGTTTTTGATGAGTGTTAGTGGTCTAATAACTTTTTTACTGTACCTGTACTATTTAGTTCTGTCTCACTTTTGTTATGTCCAAAAAGTGGTAAACCTTAAAGATGTCACCCTGTCACTGTCACTGCTCCTGGTGTAACATATTCACTGTACTTAAACCTTTGTCACCTTTGGATCTTGACAAGTGCAGTAGGTCTTTTCGGTTGGCAAAAGAACTGAAACAGGATATTGAGGCTAAGATGAAAGACAAGTCAAGTGGAGGCTGGGTGGGGTAAAGGGGCTCTGTTTCTTCTATTCACATTAGGGCCAATCGCATGTTCTTTTGTAATAGAAAGGTGCTTTACAAAAAAGACACGCTGATGTTATCAATCCAACATCTGCTCATGGCATTGTCTTTTGGCTTCAACATTATACCACACCCCACAGTCTATCCACAACTTGGCCTTTATTTATTAGTGTGCGCCGTCATAAAGAGCTGCTTATGGTGTCAATGTTTGGAACTGACTAGAACTGTTATGGTCGTTCACGCAAGACAAAACATTACAAGTTATTAAATGTATCGTAACCTATTTACATGTTTTTGCCCCATAGGATACATTTCTTAATTTTTTTGATATATTACTGTTTAATTTAGCTTTGGAAATGATTAATGATTTCCAATTATCCTCTGTAGGAGCATTCTTATATAAAGTTTCATATGTTGCTACTTCTTTCTCTAATTCATGTTGTTGTTCTCGTTTTCTCCTTATTTTTAAACAAAGCATATGAAATAATAAGCCCTCTTAATGTAGCTTTAGCTGTTTTCCAGATGGTATTATGGGTTCAGGGAAGGCTTGTTATTTTCTTTAATATAAGTTGTGATCTATTTTCTCATTCTCTTTAGTTTTGAATTTTTCATCTTTAAGCAAAGCACAGTTAAATTGCCATTGTTTGGAACTGACCGGTTTATGTTTAAAATTAACACTTAACTGAATTCTGGAATGATCTGTGAAGATAATCAGGTTTATTGCGCACTTCTTAATCACATGTATATACCTGGAAGGAACAAAAAAGTAATCTAGACAAGAGTAAGAGGTATGTATGTTAGAAAAAAAAAAGTGTAGTCCTTTTATTTTAACTTCTTGGAACATGCTAAGCACTGGAAAGGAATACAGGTCAACAGTGTGAGCATTCCTTTGGACATATTTTCTGGACATACAGTACAGATTTTTATGACTTGTGATAAATGAAATATTTGTAGGGGAACAAATGATAACTTTTCAGAGTTCAGGACTGTTTAAGATGACTATTCACTAAAAAAGGAATGTAAAAAATGTAAGAGACTTCACATTAACATTATTCCAAGATCATTTCTATTTTAAATCCAAAACCAAAGCTCAACAAAACCTATCATATTACCTTATTTTCCCCGAACACTAAGAGTCGGTGGCTTTAGAGGCGTTGTGTGTTTGCTAATCGTAGCAGAGGTTGTGATGTATGATACAATGTCACTTCTAGACAGGTTTATGCTCAGCCCCTCTAAAGTTCATATTCTCCCAAAACCTTCAAATTGTTATCTTTTACTCCTGTTTTGTATCGTATTTACCATTATGTTTATGGAATTTTTTTTTGTCCAGAAATATCTAAAATAAATATTAAATTGACATTAATTTAAATGATTCAATATCACTAATCAGAGATTTTCCAATCTAGTGATTTTGCTAATATGATAATATGATATTAACTTTTTTTATGTGCAGATAGTGTCCTCAGCCCACCTCCTTGAAATCATCAGAATTTGATGTCATTAAATATTTTTGGCTTGGTACTGTTTTGTGAATACCAGTTTATAACTCTATGAAAAATACAATTACAGTACACATTATACTACAAATCTTTTCAGAGCCTCTGCATTTTAATAAACAGGTTATGAACAGGTTCATAACAAAAAATGGAAAGCTCTTTACCACATTGGGTTAAAATTAAGTTGTCCGTTTCATGTCTTTAGTTTTATGGTTCAGCTCCATGACGCTTTTCCTTGTAGAATAATTTTACAACATAGAAGGTAAACTATATGATCACATATTGAAGATGTCTATTAGCATATCTGTTTAAAGATATAAAAGCCATGTGTAAAGTACATGCTGAATATGATGACAATGATGAGACTTAGCTGTTACATTCTGAAGTTTGTAAAGATATTTTCCGATACATTACAGAACAGTAGCAGCCCTTAGGCCTAATAATTTTATAATAATTTAACATTCTCCAGTTTACTCAGAACTGTTGATCAACTGATTGGTTACCCTTGGTGTATTGACACTTTTTTTGCATTAAATATTTCAACATTTAGATATAATAAATTATTCAGTACACTATTACTTGTCACTGAATGTGCATATGCTGCTCAACAATTGATTTTATATGCAAGTAGTACTTTTGTGAGACAGTTTATAGCAGAGTTGGTGAAGGGGATATCCAGATTTTCTATCATATGACTTTCTCTACTACCTTTAGAGCAGCTGCCACATGTTTTCTTAAGTCACATATATGATTTTTTTCTCATTGTGGCCAAGGTTTTAGATGAGTGGATGTTGAGCATGTGGGAGCCTCCTTCTCAGAGCCTTCAGTAATGATAATATCTCTATTCAGATCTAAATTTTGTTCACCCCTTTTCACTAGACAGAATAATTTCCAGTGAACTTTCATTTTTTGGTCATTGGAAACCGAGAATCCTGAAATGTATTTTTAAACATTGGTATGGCCTGAAATGCAGAAGAGAAGTTTTACATTTGCATGCGGTGGTCCATTTTTCAAACACAGATGCCTGAATTAAAGAAACTCAACATCATAGAAGTCCTAATTATATTTTTCATTTTTTAAATAATGTATTGCTCGAACATTTTAAAGGTTTACCTATAGGTCTCATAATTTTCCAGGATCAGAACAATGACTTGAAAATAGCCTTTGTATTTTAGTTGACTAGGGCATTCTGTGTAGTGCAACGTGTCTCTGGTGAGTCACAAGTTAAAACAGCCCAGCTTATGTTATTGTACATTGTTCAGTATTTCATTAACAGTGTACACTCTCCTGAGAGTTGATCTGACATCATGCTTTGTGTCTGTGTGAGTCACTTTGCCAAGGGAAGGAAGAAGGTGTGTAGACAAACGGCACACTCAGTTAAAGGTGCCTGGGGCAATATTCCTGTTAAAATGAAGGCATGTCTGCAAGTTTGGTCAATGCATGTGGCAGAGTTTTACTCATGAAGCCTGTGACTCAGGCTGGTTGTCTGTTTCCAGTATCTCTTCCTGTGTAATTATAGACTAGCCATGCTTAAAGGGGCGTTGCATGCTGGGAGGAGAAGTGCATTGGGGTTCACCAGAGAATTCGTCTGATGTTACTCACTCTTTTCTTCGTTTTTCTCTTTCTAGTCCCTGTAGACTGTCTGAGTAGATTATTCATGGTTTTCTCAATGGTTTTAGATTTGTCAGTTTTAAATGAGCAATCATTACATGATATGACATGATATATATTTTTTATTTACAAAATGAATTGCATTGGAGTGTGACTTTAATTCCAGTCACTGTTTTAGATTGTGCATTTCATACACCAAGACACTTCAGTATGAGGGAGCAGATTTCCTTTGTATAGTTTTAAATGCATTGCAACAATGTATGTAGAGTTAGTAGATAAAATTGGTATTTTGTTGTTTGACACAATATCTGGCTTTTTAAAACTGTAAATATTAATGTAAAATGATGAAATAGTAAAATTCTGTTTTGTTTCCATTTTTAATATCTACTTGTAATTTATACGTCAACAAAACTGCAAAACAGTGACAAGTACAAATATTGATTTGGACCATTTTTGTCAAACGACCTAATACAGATAACTTACAACTGAGCCAAATAGTTCATGTGTTTTCTTTATTGTATTTGATTGACGTGGAGAGTGACAGTCAGCCATAGAGAGGGGACAAGACGTTGTCTCCTTCATCTCTTATTCTGCTGGTGTCGTGTGTATAGATCACAGTTGTCACAGCAATCTAGCAGCTCTCAGCGCTGTGGACCTATCATTCTGTTCTACTGCTGATCCTGTCATGATTCTAGCCCGCCTCCACCCCCCTCTTTCCTCCCCTCTCCGCTTTTTAATTAGACAACAAAACAAAAATATGAATATTCATAGAGCCGAGCTTCATTAATATGCACAATTATGCAAATCAGCATGCAATTAAGCTTCAGTTTTCCCCAAGAGATGCTGGGTTGCAGTGCGAGAGGAGATTGAGAGAAAGGGGACGGGCAGGAATTTCTGCTTCACCAATCTTTAAAATCACTCAAACGCATTCACCTCTCTGAAAGCTCAAGTCCACTGGCCAGGGAGAATGTATGTCAACTGCGTCAGATTGAGATGTTGTGTCTGTGATAAGGCAAAGGTGAAGGCTAAAAGTGAGAGAATAGAGGGGCTATGAATGACTGTTGCCATGGAAAATGTAAAGGAGTGGAGTGGGAGAATGAAGAATGTCGAGGATGATTCTGTGAGCCTCATACTGGGTGTTAATTATTCAAACTTCCTACAGCTCATATCCACGCTATGTGACAGCGCTGTCACTATGCTGTCTCTGTGTGAGTTGTGAAGTGGAGCTCTCCAATGGAGGTTACTTTGAGCAGCTTTTAAAACCTGTATCAAAGCAGGTCAACATCGTAATTCTCTGAAGTTAGGCTTATTTCTGCAAAGATGAGGTGTATATTTCTGTTGAAAATGTCTGTGCCATTTAGTTGTTAATAGGCCTAACCTAGTTCTTTGTCTTTCAGGTATAGCTGAAAGGAGTGGGTCCAGTCCCTGGGGACCTGGAGAACAGAACAGTCCATCTTTCAACCAGGCAAGGGTATGGCTAATTCTCACGTACTACACTAAACTTGGCCTTGTCATTGTCATTCTATTCTGCTTGAGTATCTTAATGGAGCGCCACATAAATCTAGAGGGTTGAGAAATTCATACCTGTCATACAGACGCAAAGTAGAACATGATGTGTTCAGCTTGTGTTTGAGCACTGACACATATGCACAGTACTGAGGACTGGAGCTACAGTGTGTTTCTGAATGGCAAAATACAATACAAATTCACTATAGTCATAATCTGATGGAAATGACTGGAGATATAATTAGGGGTGTAAGAAAATATTGGTTCCGCAATATATCATGATATTTCATTTCACGATACTGTATCAGTATCGTGAAATGAAATATTGCAATATTTTTTTACCTAGTCATACATGAGATCTGCTGAAACACAAGAAATTGAGGCAATGAGTACTGCAACAGTAGTGTTGTGATATTATAGGTCATGCATGTAGTTTTTAAAATTGATAACATTGTTCACTATGCATTCTTTTCACAGCTAATCAAATATGAACATTTGAGCAGGATCTTAAACTGTAATGTCTGTAAAACTTTATTTTGTTTATTTATTTATTTTTTGTGTGTGTTCTTTGTACTGGTAACGCCAGATGTTAAAACTTTATTTATCCAAATCCTTCACTTTAAGTTTTTACTGAGGAAAGTTTTGTGATATAGCATTAAATCCTGTTCTGATCAAATAAAAATGTGTCTACTATCTGTGCATATTTCTGGCAAATTCAGTTTTTCCAGGAAATTATCTTTTAAAACAAGAAACAAAACAAGCAAAAAAAATATCGCCTTGTTAACAGTATCGTGATATATTATGATATATCGAATCATGATCTCAGTGTTGTAATTTGTATTATATCAGCTTCTTGCCAATACACACCCCTAGATATAATCCAGATTACATTTAATGAAAAACAGTTTTAAACAGCATTGGAACACACGGTGATAAATCTCTGTGTTGACACTGTTAATGCAGCTCTCTGCCTGACTCAACTGTAAGTGATGTCACCCAGTATAATAAAGGATGCTTCCATAATAACCAATAAATGAGCATGCAGTTATTTTTGCACATGTCCATGTCTTATACTGGGATTAACAATTCTTGAACTATTTTCAGGATAATGAAATTGACTTTTGCTCTCATATTTATGGCTTTTAAATGCATGAATCACAATTTCTTGACTCTGGAGTTGGCACATGTTCTTAATAATCATAACTAATTTTATAATTATTTCAGCATCCAGTTTTAAGAGTTCTATCAAATTTATACAAAAACACTCAAATGACCTAATTTTCTGAGAAACATGGATACTGAGCAAGCACGATCAAACCAGATATTACCTCACCTATAATCTCTGGAATATTGAGGATAACTTGTTCAATTTAGTTATTGTGGATGGTGCAGATTTAATCACTGGAGTGATCCTGTAAAAATGTTGTTGGTTTATGAAGTGCCTAAAAATGTCATATTGCGGTGTCAGATAATCAGATTGTGTGCATCCATACTTCTGTCTGTGTATTAATAATGGGTTTTGGTTGTTAAATGTAAATGTCTTTGCTGTCATTTTACAGGGTTATGGAGAAGAGGGCCTTTATAATGAGCAGGAGGGCATCGCCTCTACTCCCATATTTGGATCAGGGATTGTTGGTAAGAAGTTTGAATTGAACCAAGACACAAAGACTTTGGTGTAATCTTCTTGTAAAGCCTTAGATGATCAAGGGAAGTCAGTATTTTTAGTGTGTTTAACCACTGACTGGTGTGACTGGAGTGAAACAATAAGCTGCTTGTTTAAGAGAGGAGCCATTCACAAGTTGCACCAATGCACCACTTTAGGGCAAAGCGTTTTTATGCTTAGGTGGCAGTGGATGAAGAGAGGAGGGCAATCAGGGAGGATATGGAGGAGGGGTTTGTTTGTGTGTTGCAGTTTGTGTGTTCAGTGTTGGAGGGGGTTGGGGGTATAAAGGGCACCCATGCACAAACAAGGCCGTCCCTTGGGATTACGGTGGCCTATAGCTCCTCTCTGTTTAACTGTCAGGGGAGGGGACAGAGGTTGAGCAAAATTGCTCCTGAACCATTTATAATGGGCCAATTTGTTGATGTTTTGCTGTCCAAAACCATAAATACTACAGATCACATACATTCATTCACCAGATGGGAAGCACCCAAATGGAGAAAAGGGAACGGGTAGATTGTGATTTAATATTGACATAAAAGCCCAATTTTCACAACCATGACCTGATTTTACATTCCTCCGTCGAACAGGGAAGGCTGAGCGGGGAGCATACTCTTCATTTGCAACACAGGTAAATTAGTCAAAATCAGGTGCATGATCATGTTGTTTTAAAGCAGGGGTTTCAAACATGTGACCCGTGGGCCAAATCTGGCCTACCAAAGGTTCCAATCCAGCCCACGGGAGGATAGTGCAAAAATTACACTGAAGACATTAACAGCCAAGGTTGTCAAAATCATTATAGTTTGGGTTCCACTAACAGACCAGTGTGACCTACAGTAAAATGATAACATAATTACCTATAAGTAATGACAGCTATAAATGTTATTCACAAAAAATTATCTGGAAAAAAGTGTAAGTGAAGAAAATAACATTACACTATGAAAATATTTAGATTTACAAACTATTCTTTTACAATAAAATGCAAATAAATACATAAATAAAAACAAATTTGAACAGCCTGCAATGTGTAATTTTAACCATATTCTGTCTGTTACCGTGTTTGTGTAACATTGTGTGTAAATGTACATGTATAAATAATAAGTTGGGGCATAATATTGTCAAAATTTTACAAATTTTTCTAATGACTTTTTTTCCAGGTTATTCACATCTTTTTTTGTAAATTGTACATTTTTATAATTCAATGAAGGGTTTTTTTGCACAAAAGCAAATAAAAACTTGGAGTTGTCATTATTTATAGGTTATCATGTCATTATTTTATTGATCCGACCCGCTTGAGCTCAACTTGGGCTAAATGTGGCCTCTGAACCAAAATGAGTTTGAGACCCTTGTTTTAGAGAAACCAGGATTTCTTTTTCAGTGCAGCACATCATTTTCCTCCATAATCATTTTGTTGTACCTCTGTTCATGGTGAATTAACCGATGCCTTTTTTGTCCCCATGTAGCCGGGCTTCATGCCCAGTCAGATACCCATGCACAGTCCTGATGCCCTCTCCCCATCTGGTCTGAAACCAAACTCCCAGTTTTATTCCTCCTATGAGGGAAGTAACCCTCGCAGGAGACCCTCACAGGACCCCATAGGTAAGACTGTGAAGGACTATTTCAATTACATCTTTGAGCATAGTACTAAGAGTCTGAAGTTTTCCACCGTTTTCCTTTCACAGATTTATATTTAAGACAGTGTGTTTAATCACTTCACTGTTGAGGTTGTAAAAGGTGTTTGACAGATCTCACTTATGCTTAAAAAGTGTTATCACATATCTTAATGTTGAAAATCATGGAATATTATCAGATTAGAATGCCTTTTGATGAAGCATTAATGAGTAGTAATAAGACAGATGGATAGATTGCTTCAACAAGACTGAAGAATGAGGGGGGGGGGGCCTGAGTAGATGGAACCTCTCACTAGCGACTGTGCCTTAACAAGTTGAGCTCTTTTTGTGTGCGCCATGTTTATGTGATTTCATTCTTTCTGTGACTCTTTGTTTCCCTCCCATCAGGACCACAGCCAAAAAAGATCAGGAAGGTGCCCCCTGGCCTGCCCTCCTCTGTGAGTACCGACATCCAGAAATGCCGCAGCTACAAACTATCTCTTTGTAATCACTCCATGAGCGCCTGTATTTTCACTTTACACCTTTTTTTTTCACATTCCATTTGTCATGTAAAGCCTCTCCTCGGCCTGCAGAGCAGTAGAATAGCTGCAATACAGGACGTCCAGCTTTTACAGCTGTGTATCTGCACCACTCAAGTAAAAAAAGGAAAAGGGAAAAAAACCACTCATTCACCCAGTCACTCATTTGCAGCATGTATTTATAGTCGGTTGTATTTGTAGGCCCTTTACTTTATGGCCACATTTCTTCCCCTCTGCCAAGTATACTCGTTAGATCATTGAGGGGAATTCATACTGGGGTTTGATGGTTCTTACTCCACCTCATTTTTTCCCTCCCACTCTCTCTCTCTCTCTCTTTTTCTCTCTGTGCACCCTATTTCCTCCTCTTCTCTGTTTCTTCCTTCTCCCCCCTCTCTTCCCCCAGCCCTCCCACCACCTCCCTCTCCTCCCCTCACCACCACGAACAACAGCCCTCCCCTTTCTCTCTCCCTCCCCCATCCCTCTATCCCAGCTGCCAGTGGAGTTGGCTGCTATCCAGGATTCGGCAGATGGTTCAGTAATTAGGAGTGCATCTCTCTGTTCCCTCTTCTTCTCTCCCCTCTTTTTCCTCTCCTTTTTCTTTTTGTTTAATCAAATTACAGAAGAAAACTTCAGTCCATTTGGATTTGAGTTTTTCAGACACAGTTTGATACTTGATTTTTGCGTAGAATGGTCTTGATTGAGAAGGATGTGTTGTTCCAAACAAAGGTTCCTTTATACAGTGTTAAAAGATGGACTAAATCTGACTGTATTCCTTATTATATGGTTACATGTCATTTTGTTAGTGTGTTGTATTTGTAAATTATTCTGTGTATGTCGGTTTAACTGAGTAATGTGTATAATTCTAAAAGAAATGATAGATATGGCCTAAGAAAATCACTGACACTGCATAACCATTACATAATGATGTTCTCCTTTGTTCATACATATACATACATGTAAATATACATGAACATAAAATTGTGGAAATTCTTAGAAATTATGTTTTTTTTAAATGTATTTGTTTTTAATATGAAGGAACACGTCCTGTGTTAACTGCATTAAATGCTTTTTTATTCAGTAATTTAATGCTGTTATTCTATTTTTGGCAGAACATGCAATGTAATGAAAACTTAACCAGTCAAATACAGATACTATTTTAAAAGAAAACTTTATTTGTGCTAAGTGGGTAACTTAGCCAAGCACAGGAAGTGTGCCAGGGATCTAAAAATATTGATACCAGTGCAAAAGACCTGCACACTATCCATGCTGCAAGCATTACCATTAAAATAGCTTATTTTACTATGTATATAATAATGAAAAATTAGCATAATAATTAATATTAATAGCAACAGTTGACAAGTTTTTTTTTTCTGTGCACCTTCTGTAGGTTTATGCAGCCACTTCAGGAGAGGAGTATAACAGAGACACTGCTGCCTACCCAGGCTCCAAGGCAGGAAATGTCTACCCTCCAAGTTTCTACATGCAAGGTTAGTTGAGACAAGACTTGCCTTCTGAACCTTCATCTGGGCTTTGGTGTGATATGGCAAATTCAGTTTGACAAAAATGCAATGGTATTCATGGGGTCTCTCCTTTTCATTCACTGTAGTTTGGAAATGCTTTCTATGTAATATAGAGGTGGTGGTCTTGGTGAGCCTCTGACTTGAAGCTGTATGTCAGAAGACACCTTGTAGTCCCCGAATTGTGCATTACAGTTGAATAAAGTCGTCACAGTTATGTGACATGTCTCATATGTGGCGTTCATTGTGTTTTTTTATCTCCTCATCCTTCATGCCCCCCACCTCCACTGGATGCCCGCTAACAGAAGGCCTTCACCTACCCTCAGATCCGTGGGGCTCTGCCGGGTCGATGGTCCAGCCCAGTTATCCTGGCATGCTGGGTAACTCCCCCCATCTGAACCAGCATGCCCCCTTCACTGCCATCAACCCTCAAGACAGACTGGTGAGCTCTCCCTTCACGTCCTGTTTTTTGGTTTGTTTGGTTTTTTTTGGTTTGTTTTTTTGTTTGTTTTTTTTGTGTGAATGCTCATTGACATCTTTCACTTTTTGACCAATGCCTCTCTAAGGGCTTCTGTCTGGATGAGCATTTAAATAGACTGCTGTTTTTGCTTTCAAGAAACGGCAGCCACTGCCCCTTTCTCCCCAAAACTACCCCCTGCATGGCAGTGAGGTGAACGGAGCTCATCCTGCTGGCTTTCACTCTGGCTCCAGTAGCTTTGGAGTCCCCAGTCACACACCCCCTATTGCTGGCACTGACACCATTATGGGTAAAACCACTGACGTTGTCTCCTTTTGTACGTTTTCACACTATACTACATGGAGACCCTTGAGAAAGTGTAGTTTCTTATTTGAATCCTATATTTGTTTTTGCAGCCAATCGGGGAGCAGTTCCTGGAAGTTCAGGCGATGAAATTGGAAAAGCCTTGGCTTCTGTAAGTAATAAAAGCATCTCTGTTATAATTATCATCCACAAGTTCTTGGAACGTTCTCTGTGGCTGTATTTCTGTTATGTCAGGTGTATAGAAAATAGGTTAGATTTTATTGAAATAAACCCATCAACCCCTGTGTACAGATCTATCCTTCAGACCCAAACAGTAACGCCTTCCCTCCGTCTCCATCTACTCCCTCGGGCTCTCCTCAGGCCGTATCAGGTGAGTGAATAGTTGTGGTTGTTTTTTTTTTTCCAAAGGCCTCAAGGTCATTCTGCCTTTTGTATTTTGTTTTTTCAACTCATGAGTCTTTCCTGTTGTTGAGAGCAAGGATAAAATCTTACAGAATGTATTGTTTTCATTTTGAGTCTGGAATAGTTCATAGTGTTAGTGTAGCTCCATCTATTGGGACTAAAGGGAACTAAAACAGTATGTTAAAATACATGTTTGTTGTCTAACTAAAGATACATCATGCAAGTTCAGTATCATATGTGACAGTTGTCAGTGAAGCTAACTAGAGCACATAACATGGACGACTCAGGTTCTTTTCTAGTGCAATTTTCAGTGAGAAACAGTAAGTGGCCCTCTTATTTGCAGACTAATATGGAAATCTTATATGGCAGTTTTCTAAATATTGTGTTGCCCAGGTAATTATTCATATGCAAAATGTTTCTCCTGCATTTTAAATATCTATCAAGAGCATACATGAATGTAGGACAGCTTGGGAATACCCTTGAAAAATTTGATGAGCTTGAAAAATGTAACCAGCCCACGTGTGTCCCTTTTTTTCACTGTGTCAGTGAGTTCAGCCAAGCCTTTCTTCTGTGATGGCAGTGTGAAAACAGTGTCATTGTTTGTTGCGGTATTTACAGTGATGATTCTTGCCATATGTATTGTTTTTCTAAGATTACACTATTTTTTTTTTTTAGCATTTTACACATTAAAAAACATAACACAGAAATTGGAACAACTCTGTGTGCGTCAATGTAGTTTGACCAATCAAAGTTTAACTTTCACTTAGTGTTTCAAAATGTAAATTTTTACAAAATGTAAATTTAGCTTATGAGAGAGGAAGGGAAAATGGAGTAAAATTAAAAACAGGGTGTGGTCACTTCCCTATTTGTCTCTTCATAGAGTTCAGGAGTGACCTCATCACACACTGTCAATACTAGAACAAAATGGAAGTGTTTTAAAAAGATATTAGTGATGAACCTAATAAGTATTAAATCAGGAAACATTACATTATAGACCATATAAAGCTTTGTTTAGATAATTTAACCAAGACAAATGTAATTCTTATAGCTGTGTTTAAATCACTTATTTGTACACAATTTCACATCCACATTTGTCTGTAGTGGTAGACAAACAGAAGAAATCTGTCTCCATCACATAGTTTTGAAGTTAAAGGAAAATTTTTTGTGCTAAACCCTGCTATTCTCTCGGTTTCATCCCTGTCCAGGGTCTGCATCCCAGTGGACTCGGTCTACTGATCAAGCCACACCCTCACCTAACTTTGAAGGTGTGCCGGCCATGGTAGGTCGACATGTTCATGTGCTCTTTACTTGTTCTTGAGTTGATATGTTGAAATGTTTAATGTCCATCTTCAGTACGTCATCTTCAACACTGACATGGTTCTACCATCTTTGTAGCAAAGTAAAATGGAAGACCGTCTGGAAGAAGCCATCAATGTTCTTCAGCGTCATGCCGGTGGACCAGGAGGGCCAGGGATCGCTGACATTCACAGTCTGCTCTCATCCGGCCTGGGGTTGCCACAGGCCTTCAACAGTGCAGCACTGGGACTGGCTGGTCGGCTGCCTGGACTAGTAAGATACACTGGCACTACCTTTTTCTTTTTTTTCTCACTTAAATTTTTATTTAAGTTAATCCTGCAAATGTATTACTCAAAAATGGCAACAACAACAAAAAAATACAAATAACAGACCTTGCTTGGGTAGGAACACTGCAGTCACATTAATCAGTCCTTCCACTATTCCTGGTTCTGTAATCACTCCATTTATTAAATTTTTTTGTCCATTTGTGCTTCTTGTAGTCACATTTTGTGTTATTTTTTTTCCATTGTATACATTTCTTCAATAATTGCAATCCATTGGTCCTTTGTTGTTGGTTCTGTCTTCCCCCAGCTTTTTGTAATGGTGTTTTTTACCACCAAGTATATGTTGTTTTCCAGTACACATTCATCAGACAGGTTACACAAGTACACTACATCACAGCTCATTGGAATCTCATAGTCCATTATTTGTTGTAGCTCTCCACACACCATATCTCAAAACACAATTATTTTGTGACCTTTCCAAAAAAATATGCAAGTGATCTACATCAAATTTTCCATAATCTCTCCAACATTTCTGCTGTCTGTTTGACTGCTTACTTTTCACCTTAGGTGTAATAAAGAAACATAACAGATTTTTCCAGGAGAACTCCCTCCAGAACTATTGGATGTTTGGTGTATCTTGCACATATTAAGCCAATCGTCATCTGTAATTTCCACACTGAGCTCCTTCTCCTATTTTTCCTTTTATATATGGTTGAATTTTTGTCACTTGAGTTGAACCCACGATGCATTGCTGAAATTACTCATATTACCTTCCTTATATGCTTTAATTAAAATGTGGATCACACTATTCACTTCCCTGGAGGGGTCAACATGGATTTCTTTTGCGTAATAATCTCTTACTTGATGATATCTATAAAACTCATGTGTTCCCAGACCATACTGTTTTTTTGCAAACTTTTTGGAAACTCTCCAGCTGTCTCTCCCTTTCTAAAACACACGCCGCTGTCACTCTTTTGGCTGTCCACTGTTTAAATCCTTAATCATATTGAGCTGGCTTGAAATTGCCACCATAAACTACCCATTTTAAACTTATAGAAAAATGGCACTACTTTTACCAGTGTTTCAAACTTTTGTACATTAATTTAACTGTACCCTGTTGTGTTCAAGGTGTCCACTCACCACGAGGACTCTGCTGGTCTGCCCTCTAGTGGAGGAATGTTGAACAGCCACCTCGGTCCCACATCTGTCCAGGCAGGATCTCAACCTGAAGGCTACACTGGTGAGACTTTCTGTTGATCCTCACATAAAGTATGTTATTTATTGTGCATGCCTGGAGCAGTTTCACTTCTTAGTAGTGTTTTTGAGTGTTGTATGTCATTGCATGTTGAACTCAGTCCTGTATCTCTAAACTCCTTGTGCAGGCCTTCCTGGAAGTTTAAATCGTTCTGGTGGTACTGACATCAAGCGAGAGGAAAAAGAGGAGGATGAGACCTGCTCAGTAACGGATAAGTCTGAGGACGAGAGAAAGGACATGAAAAGCCGCATTCGAACAAGGTTTCTAAATCTTTTGTTTTCTTAAGTTATTTTAATGAATCAAATTTCATGGCATGTAATCCTGAAATATTTCAGCTACAGGGAAAACGTATACAGGATTTTACAGCAGGGACCTACAGTTCCTAATGTTGTTTCTGGGGCTGCATTATCCCTGGTACTATTTGTTCAATATTACTTGACTCTAGTTGACCTCCAGTCAAAACATTACAATGTTTTAATTTTGCCATAAATGTTCCAGGTAAATGTAATCCATTTTCCAAGAGTCATGACATTTTTAGGAAATTATTTTTACACACCATGATTGGACAGCTATAATCAGTGAAATGAACCCATATTGTTGTTTCCTTCCCACTTTTTTGGCCATTGGCTGTTCAGTAGTCTGGATGATGAGGATGATGAAGATCTGCCAGTGGAGATTAAGGTTGAGCGGGAAAAAGTGCGGAGAATGGCAAACAACGCACGCGAGCGACTACGTGTGCGGGACATCAACGAGGCTTTTAAGGAGCTCGGCCGCATGTGTCAGCTCCACCTGAGCTATGAGAAACCCCAGACCAAATTGATCGTACTGCAACAGGCCGTTAACGTTATACTCAACCTGGAGCAGCAAGTTCGAGGTCAGTGGGTGTCCAGGGAGAAAGGAAAAGGAGGGGAAAGGCCTTTTTACCCAAAACATCTGCATAGCTTCACTTCCCAGCCTCTGGCATGTCCTAGTGTTAAGTTACATCTCTCCACATCTTGACACTTTTACTCCAAGATATCTGGTTAAAATTAAAACGACATGTTACAAATGATCAGAGAGAGAGGACATGTAATGCGGAAATTAAGCTGTGTGACTGTTTTAAACTTGCCCATTGTTTTATCTTATAAGGATTTCATCCTGTGGTAACACATAGAAGATGCCAGTTTGTTCTGACGCATTATGTGTTACCTTTCCTTCATATGGCTGATTGTTTTCACCATAAAAGTGCTTATGTGTGTCCCTGTCTGACCCTTTGAATAACACATCTTTTCCTGTGCTCATTTGCTCTTAACATTGTTGTCTCACTCTTTTCTCTAGCAATGAAGTTCAGATATATTAGTTTAGCTTTGTAAACTTAAAAGTAACTTTTGATAAAGAGATGCTCATCTCTTTTTTTCTATATGTTTATTTTGTGTTTTGTAAACCCTTTTAGATACCTCCTCACTAGCACCCTTTTCATCATCAGATCAGGACTGTCTGTCGTCATGTGTGCTAACTTCACTTTAACTTTGTGCTGCATGTCCCAGCCTTTCAGACATTAACCATTTTATTTTGCTGCCCTGTGTTCATTTCCATTTGCTTTTATTTTCCTTCCACAGATGGCAACAGTGATCTTCTCTTCCTCACATTCAGATAAATACATCTCCTGCTGCTGATGTATTTAACATGATGGCTTTATCTTGTGGCCCTTTCTTTGCGCTGTACTTGGCAGAGGGTGTTTCTTCCTTTCTTCCTTTCTCTCTCCCTCCTCATAACTTGTCTCATGCTATTGGACAATCCTCAGATCCCCTCAACTTCCCCCCCCTGGACCCCAATGACCAAAACAAAAATCTTGGTTGGTTGGACAGATACTCAGGTCTGAATCTTGATCTTGGCTTAAATTTCTTCATTGTCAATCTTGAAGAAATCTCCATGTTTCAAATTCGACTTGCTAAAATGCTCGCCAACAATAAGTAAAAACACTTTCCACAGTAATGTCTTATTGAAGACATGCAAAAAAAAATTCTAAAGGCTTCCAGATTGTTAGATTGCGGAAATTAAATATACACATCTTCGGTTACCACCAGTCTGATTATTTTTCCTGCAACACACCTGACTCCACTGGGATCTTTATTAATTTGTCCCCTGAGCGTTAAGTTGAAATCATTCTTAGATGAACTGTAAAGATAAAACATTTCCCAGAAACAAAAAAATGATGCAGAAAAGTCTCACTTCACCATTGTAGGCTTATTGATGGTTGTGCTTTGGGTTTGTTGACCAGCCCCTTCAACCTCCCCTCTCCTGGCTGCAGCGTTGTCTCAGTGACTGATGAGAACCTGACTGCCGAAGAAAAGGAGCAAAGGGAGCGTGAGCGCCGCCTAGCTAACAACGCTAGAGAGCGAGTGCGTGTGCGTGACATTAATGAAGCCTTCAGAGAGCTGGGCAGGATGTGTCAGGTCCACCTACAGAGCGACAAGGCCCAGACCAAGCTCATTATCCTGCAACAGGCCGTCCAGGTCATACTGGGCCTGGAGAAGCAGGTGCGAGGTAGGTCAGCCCAAGCAGGACGCCCCTCCGGACTGTCTGATTCACCAAGACAAACGGTTCATTCTTATCGCAGCTAGACACATCCACCAAGCATCTTCCCACATGAGCTCTGCTTCTTGAATATTTGACTAATTACTTCCACTCCGGCTTTCTCTGTGCTATTTGCTTTCATTACTTGGGAAATGAGGAAAGGGAGAAGAAAGAGACAATATGTAAGGAAGAACATGCCTGTTTTTCTGCCAAGCATCTGCGTTTTTCATCATTCTATTCCTTCTCCTGCTTTACTTTCCCTCTATAGTTTGAGCCCTTGTCCCCTGGTGTTTCAAGTGTCAAAAACTATTCTTTCTTCTGTTTAATTAAGGGTTTCTTTAAATGAAGAAGTTTACTTGGAGTAGTTTTTAATCTACCTATGTCCCTTTTCTTTCTAAGAGCGCAATTTGAACCCCAAGGCAGCCTGCCTTAAGAGGAGGGAGGAGGAGAAGGTGTCAGGTGTGGACACTCAGATGCAGCGTGGTGGGGGTCACCCTGGTCTTGGAGGCGATGGACACAACCCTGTGAGCCATATGTAATTTTCAGGTAAGTCCCAGGAATCTTTGCCTAAGGCAGGTAGATATGCACTAATGGCAATTTTCTATGACAAATCTCATTTCTACTTTTCTTACTGATTCCAGTTTTCTTTTCTGTGTATGTTTGTTTAATATATGAAGTAATTTGTGCATTTTCTAGAACTGCACAAGGTTAACAGTATCCACTAGGGGAGTAACAAAATTTCGTGGCATGAAAATTCGCAAAATAAAAAAAGAAAAATTCAAAGACGCACAAAATAAAAATCAAGTTAAAAGGTTTCAAGAATGTGATGGAGCGCCGCACACTGAAACTGATGATTTCTGACTCTCTCTGACTCTAGCAGCTCTCTGACTTCACATGAAAATGGAGGAAGGAAGGCACAAGCACACCCACAGTCACACTATCGAACTTTTATAGTCAATTTGTTTTTCATCAAATTTGTCATCTTCGTTGCGTGATTTTGTTTAATCTTTACTCCGTATTGTGGGTATTTCGTATCGTGAGCCCTCTATGGTATTTCGTATCGTTTCATGGGATTATTATTTTGTTACACCCCCCAGTATCCACTCTAATACTTCTACCAAGAAAGGAGTGTGATCTCCTATGTGTCCATCAGTGCATCTCTACCTACAGATGAACATAAAGCTCAATCCGTTGTCTTGTGGTCGTTTGTTAATTTGTTTTTTTATCTCTTTTTCAGTTCCTGTTGATTGTACAGCCCAGAACACGTGGCCTTAATTCATCATTGTCATACATCTCAGTGTGTGT
The DNA here is from genome assembly GCA_029814645.1 of Fowleria isostigma. Classification (NCBI taxonomy): domain Eukaryota; kingdom Metazoa; phylum Chordata; class Actinopteri; order Kurtiformes; family Apogonidae; genus Fowleria; species Fowleria isostigma. The sequence goes on along the minus strand of JAPTGZ010000010.1, from coordinate 14,554,910 downwards.
TAATCAACTCTTGAAAAGCACACCCACACATTTCATTACTGACAAAGCAGGTGGCCACATTCCCGATGATGATGATGATGATGAACACAAGAATAACAAGCACACTCATACAAAAAGAGAAAAACCTTATTGTAAACATGACAATACTTTGAACTGAGGACGCTGACGCAGAGACAGCGGGAGTCAAACATAAGGACACTCTGATGATGTTTTTATTAGACATTTCTAGGAAGTTGCTTTACATGTTGGGAGCAAAACTTTGGATCAAATGTAACTTGGATCAATTAATCATGTGAGTAAAGTTGGGATATGTATTGTTGGATAATGAATTGGCATTCCCATCTGAAAAAGGAAGGCTTATGTTCTTCACAAATACAGAGGGACACTGAGGTTTATTTACAAAACCTGACTAAACGTGCGCCTGAAACGGGCCAAATGCATAGTGTTTCATCCAGAAGACCCTCATTAATATCCCTCCATGTAGTGACTGAATTACACAGGCAGGTTTTATGATGTCCAACCATGATAACAACGTCTGAAAGACTGACAGGGTAATCAGAGAGTTACTCCACTTGTTGGTATGCTGGTAATTCTGGCTGTATTTTTACATTTTCTTGCTTTGGCTGAAAAGGTGCCACAATTAGTAACTCACACATGGGGGTTAATTATTTTTTTCTTTGTAACTGTGGATCCCTGAGTCTTCTCTGGAAACGTCCTGTTCATTTGTTATCGTCACTGCCATGCAAGTGGAACGGAAAGACTACCGGAGAGAGAGAGACACATGACAAACGCAAACCCGAGCACAGACTCGTTACGAACACAGGATCCACAGTGATGTCGAACCAGGCGTGTGGACAGACATCCCCATCCATGTCCCTTAAGGTTTCGGTTGGACTCCAGTACAGACATCAGCACCATCGCTCGTATCCTCCACCATCAATAAGTCAGCTCCCAGCCACGTGGTCGCGTCACATCAGCCTGCCTCATCCAATCAGACTTAAAGACTTCGTTAGAGCATGATGAACTTCCTTCATACAACTCTCACAACAGTTTGTGTTGTAAATGTCATTTTGCTACAAGCTGAAGTATTGAAAGGGATCATGAGTGTTAGTGTTACCGTTTTGGAGAATTTACTCAATTGCCATTTACTGACTTGTTTTGGTTGTTACTGTGTTGATGATTTGGTGTTTTGTTCTTTTTTTTTTCCCCCTTTTTTTGAACAATTGCAAAGCCTGTTGTAAGGATCTTCCTTTTGTAGAATTGATTTATTGTTTTTTATTTTATTTTTTACTTTGTAAGATAGTTGAGTTTTTTCCTTTTGGAATTCTTTTTGTTTACATACAGTGCTTTGTAAAAGTTTTCAGTCCTCAACACTTTTAACATTTTTTTGCCTTTGATCCTGAATTTTAAATAGGTAATCTTCAACTACAAACCTTTAGAAATCACAAGAAAATTCCAAAACAAAGATACATGACTGGATTTAAAAAGTACTCCCATACTTACCCACAAAACAGGGTTTTTTTTTGTTTGTTTTCTTTCATTTTGGGGCGAGCTCAGACATTGTAAGGGGGCATAATGTCAACTTTTAAGACTCTTAATTGTGAAAAAGTGTTGTGGACTGACTTTGTCAAGGTGCTGTAAGTCAACCCTCAGTTTAGATTCCAGGAACAAAGTGAGGTGATTTCTTTTGTGCCAGGTGCTTAGATGGTAGAAAAGACAGTTATCTGGCTGGTTACATCACATATTGTGATGTTATAATTTTTTTTAATGCCTCTTTTAACACAAACCTGTATGGCCAGTTGAAATTGGATTATTCTGATGTTTTCAACCAACCGTTCTGTTAAAAAGGGAACAATATTTTTTTTCTTGACGGCACCGCCTTCTCCCTCTCTTGATTATTTTTGGGGGAATGACAGTAAGGGTGGTCTGCACAATCTGCAACAAAATTCATCGTTTCATTGTGATATGAAGCATAAAATGAATCAAAAAGGGTGGCCTTAGTCATTTTCCTGACTTTGGAAGTTTTGATAATGGTTACTCACCAGTGCCTGAATACTTCTCTACTACATGGTGGATGATGTTGCATTTGTGTACTTATAGGTTGTACCTTTTTATAATACAGATGTTTAAAATGTTATATACTCCATTAACATCGGACCATGTCTCAGAGCATCTAAATGAAGACATACGTTCACAGATGCCGCCTCTGTCGGTGTCTCATGTGTCATTGGATGTCGATGTTGACTAATGGCTACTTTGAGTATGATGCTAAAATCTTTACTTAAAATTTCTCATACATATGTACTGATTTTCTTTAATATAAATATGTCCTTAACTGGCATGTGCATTGATATGTATGTACAGCTGTATGAGATGTCCTCATCAGTTTTATCATTGTAAGCTGATGCTGATGTATAACAGTATTTGGCCCTCCCTCCCTGTGATCTTGTCACTAGTTCTGCCCCAGTGGACTAGCCCCAGCCATCATTCGCTCGGTCAATTCGCCTTTCCCTTGGAAAAAAATGTGGTCTTGTGATACGATCGCTACTGAAGAATTGTACTTTTCTTTACACAGCGGATATGTCTACAGCCTCCAAGTATCTTAAACATGCACCTGAAATCTTCTGTTAACAAACTGAGACCCTTCTGTCATTCATATCTGATGACCTGCTGCAGATCTGTGTCTTCACTCATGTTTGGGGACAACATCTACGTAGGCTATGTCCTCAAAGTGCCTCCAGTTTCTTATTTTTTTATATATAAAGTAGATATTGAGAACTGTTGTGTATATAACAGTAATGTAGCAATAAATGTGCCATTTTTAATAACAGTTTGTTTATCCAAGGTCTTTTTTTAAATTCACCATTACATATCAGATCAGTCATTCACTTGGCAGGAATGTACCGTCCTGACAGACTCACCATGATAAACAAGTGCATCTCAAACAATTGTACTAATGGAGGCCAAACGCGCTGCTGCTGCTACAGTTGGAGTTAGTCAGAAATTTAATTTTGAGCATGACTAGTAAAAAAAATTTGCATTGGTTCAATCCTTAAAACTAAACCTACCATTTGAAGTGTGTTTCCAGTACCAGGATGGGAAAAAAAAGGCTGTATATATTTTAAAAAAAGATTTATTTTGTCTAACCATCAAAATAATGAAATAGAATTGAGATATTGTTACAAAATATCTCAAAATAATGAGTCTTTAGTGATAAACTTACTCAGTATTGACAGTAACATCTCTAAGTTTTGATTTGGTATGAAAATAAAGAATTACTATCTCAATGCAATAATTTAGTTTAGTTTATTTCGAGCTTATGCATAATGATTTGCATGGTATGAAAGTTTGAGACTGTTTCATTATGAGACACTAAAAGGCTGTTTTTTTTCACCACAGGGATAAAAAACATTTGCTGCCTGAACACCAGAGATGTGCTCTGCATAGTAACAATGAATCCTCAGTTAATTGTGTATTATTCGTGTCTCTGGTAACATTTTTTTTTTTTTTTTTGTGGTAAAATGATGAAACTGATTTTTAAGAGCTGTCTACAGTTCCACCTTTATTGTAAAGCCTCCTTCTTTTAGGTCAGATTGTAGAATTATTTTTTTTGTTTTATTTCAGGAAGTGCATTTTTTTATTTCGAGCTTATGCACTCCACGTAGAATACGTATTATATACATTCACATATATACATACGGAATTCGCTGTAAACACTATATACATAGAGCATTTTACATAAACAATACACAGAAAAATATACATAGAGACAGTGGTGGTAAGCATTAATTCTACACAACAGAAATGAGTAATTCAGAATTACTAATTCTGTAGTCTGTCAAAACAGGAAGTACCTTTAGATTGTGTTGCCAAAAGAAAAAAACCTTACACTTTCGAGATGTGGCGTGCCGACTGTAAAATGAGTTGTTTTTTTCTTGTACAATTTGTTGTTCCTTTTTTCTTGACTTTTATTTTTCTACTAACCGGAAGTATTCTGTGCACATGCGTAGAAGGTGTACAGTGCGAATGAAAACCGGAAGCTCCTTCAAGTCCTCGCAGCGGCACGGTTAGTGTGGCTAGAACACAACTTTGCCAAAATGATCAGTAAATTAATCGGTCCGAAGTACGTAGCCATCGCTAAATCATGGTAAGTTTTTATCACATTAATATTCTGTCATTAATAATTAGAAGAAAACGGAATAATTGTAGAATGTAACAAACGTGATCTCACTGTCCTTAGCTGACGTTAGCTTAGCATTAGCACATCCGAGGTCACAGCTGTTGAAAATAGACGAGAAGTGGCTCTGTGTTGTACTTTAACTAAATCTACATGTCAGTTCTTACTTCTGAAGTCTTCTGTCTTGTAAAAACGAGAAATGCGGTTCCAAACGCTTGAATTAAAGCAGAAGTTTGTATTGTTGTCTCTTGTGTCCAGAGTTACTTTGTAAATGGGCATGTTGTTGCTCAAGTTTACCTTGAGATCTATGTGTTATTAGTCTGCTATAATACTGTATAATGTACGTTTATAAAGTTTACCTTTCTAGTTTGAGTGATGTGAAACTTAATGAAGAAAGCAACCTCATAAATACATAAAAGGTTTTAAACACATTGATATTTTCTTAGTAAACCTGCTGAAATTTTAGACTAAGCTGAAGATATTCTATACATGAAGATGAAAGGATGAGACCAGATTTAGCTTGATTTTCTTTTCTGAAGGTATTTTCCGTAACTAAACTGTTGTGCCCTCCAAAGTATACGTTATTTTTGTTGAAGTAGATTTTGAAGGTCAGTCCAGTGGTAAACGTGTAAACAATACATATATAGCATGTTATTATGTTATTATGGTATGGTAAAGTGTAGTTGGCATAATGAGGCAATCTTCCCCTGCAGCTGAAACAAATTGCAGACATTCCCCAGAATAATTTTTAATATAGGGCATTTACATTTTAAATTTTTTACATGACTTGTTTTAGATGATTGTTTGTGTATTATAAGCTAATGACTGTAATTCTAACTTTTCTGTTTGAAAGTTGTATATTTTACTCAATATCGTAAGAGCGAACTCCCCATTTTATACATAGTGAGTCAAAATAAAGGTCAGATGATTGAAAAACAAATCTTTTAGCAGAATAGAAGACAACATGGCACATCTTGACGGTATTATCTGCTTCACAGGATCCCAACTCTGGCTGTGTGGGGCACAGCTGGAGGTGTAGCGCTGGTCCACTTCACAGACTGGAGATTATTTTTGGACTATGTTCCCTACATCAGTGGCAAATTTAAGAAGGATGAGTAGTGGCACTCAGGTTAGTAGAAGTGAACTCAAAGGAATGACTGTCAGAAGATGTTTAGTGTGCATACATCTGTGTTTTCTATGTCTGGAGTTTACTTTAAAACCTTTCCTCCTGATTCTTCATGTCCATATTTTCATTTGGGTTTATTTACCTTTAGGCCTTGTCCGTAGAACCTCAGAAATAAAGTGGAAATGCGGTATAATTCTTTGTTTTAAAGATAAAACTCATCATGTTAAGTCTAAGAATATATATGCAGACATCACAAGTTCAGAAGAAAATGACTTGCCACATGAAGTAGTTTTATTACAGAGGATTGGAGCACTTAATATCAAATGTGATTATTTGGCATCCTTGATTAAAGGCTTTTTAAATCTTACTGAACTCTTATTTCATTATTTGATTTGACAGCCATCTTAAAGACATTTCAATAGTGTTTTGAGAGGAAAGTATCCTATAAACACAAAGAATTATTACTTAAAATCATTATCTGTATCGGCTAGCACTGAAAAAATATATTAGTCAAACTACAATTTTCACACAGACTTTGTTAACAGAAGTGAAATGACATATGGATAATTTGTATCTACCTTTTTTTCCACAAAAACATTAACTGGCATCAGGAAAAATAGTTTCTTGTTGAAAAATATGGAAATGAAAATCAAATGATACAAGTCTCATTTAAGATTAGATTCACCTTAAAATATAGAAGTGAAGTGTTTCTCATTTGTACATCCATGAAACTCAGACGTTTAGTGAACACAGAAACTTTCCATCTACAGAAGATGACTGAGGAGTGTACAGTACAACACAAGACAAGGACAAAAAAACAATGTACCATGTAGTCTTCATCAAAAAAATCATAACCTTTATTTAAACTCGGAGATATATTGAGGAAACAACCTTATTTACAATATAACCAAGACAAAACTCTTTAAAACAAAGACAAATATGAGTTAAAAACAGAGAAGTCTAGTTAAAAACAGGAGCAGCTGAAGGTAAGGTAAGATGCAATTATGAATTTAAAGCACAAAACATCTAAAACACACAATGAACATATCAGAAATACAAAAAATAAATAAAAAATAACAGATAAATTAAAAGCAGAGAAGTCTACTTAAAAACAAGAGCAGCTGGAGGTAAAATAAGGTGCAATTATGGATGTAAATATTCCTAATGATAAAAGTGAGGTAAGGTTCAGATGGTTTTGTAAAGTGTTCTGGGTTGCAGGTGCATGGGTAGTCTTTTTGATTTCCTGAGAGAGTCCAGGACACACAAGTATTTTAAGCTTTTACACAGCAGGGAGGGTCTGTGTCTTACTCTGCAGTGACATTTTTACACAGATTATATCAATTTATGAGCAACCCTGGATGTTGAATGAATTCTGTATTGGGTTTTTATATTTATGTACAGTAGTGAGAAAAAGTTTTCAGACACCCTTAAAATTGTACACAATCTCCAATACTGTCATGAAATATTTTTGGGAAAATGCATTTTTTTTGTTTCTACCGGTGTGGCTGCATCTGATGGACACATACAAATGCTTATTTTTAAATTGTTAACAAGAAAAGATAAAGCAACATTCTGAACAGTTTCAACATGTCATGCCCTGGATGTGTTCATTATCTTGTTGAAACGTCTAGTTTTGACCTTGATGGAACAGAGCATGTGTAGAAGAAGGCAAATGGGTTTAGAGAGTGGAACTATACTTGGCAGAGTTCAATGACTTAAGAGGGATTCTTAATGTAATATATCACAAACGAATGGGATGTCCAAAAACGTTTTTTCCACCACTGATGTTCAAGGTCTAGAGTGGAATATTTAGGAGGATCTAGTCCCAAACAGACTTCCATCTTTCAATCAAAGTTTATTTATATAGCTCTTAACAACATAAAAGAAGACCAAAGTGCTTTACATCAAGATAGAATTCAAATACACAATAAAACACAATAAGAATCATTCATTAATTCATTCATCTTTATCATCCTCTTCATCATTTTTGTGCTGTTTTATAGTTTCCCGTGTGTTTACATGTAATCCAAGGCACAGGGGACTATTGTTTGTCAGACTGACTTATGACTTATACAAAAAAATTTGGCAAAAAATGCATCCCAGAGCATTGGAAGTAGACCAAAACATATTATTACAAAAATGTGCAGCCTGGTTTTGAAAGATGTGCTATAATCTGGATTGACATTCCGGTGCACAGATTTCATTAAAGTTGAAAAAAAAAAAAAACTGGCCAAATTTGTCCATCCAAAATGAATTGGGCCATTTTCAAGTGCTACTATTCTCACATAATTGATCTTAAAATTATAATATCAATACTAAAAATGTCTGGCTTGGCCCAAAAGTTATTTATGTCATCATGTTGTAATAATATCTCATACGGTTTTTGCACGTGAACGTGATCAAAAACCCCATTCATTTTCAATGAGAACAACAAAAAGTTTGACTTTTTTCCTGGCCGCTACTGCTTCACCATACTTTCACCTACAGACTACATTTAAACTTTAAAACACCCGCATTTTTGTTATCTCATCAGAAATGTGTTTTTTTATCTAATAAATAACTTGTACATACAAATACAACGTAGAACAACATAACTTTAAGAAAAATAAATGTTGTTCTTTATAACCAGTCCGGCTTTGGTACTATTTTTTGCTTTTACATCGCACATAGTCACAAATCCACCAGTCCAGCAAGAGGCAAACACGCCTCATTTCCCCCAGAAAATGTAGGAAAGTCCAGTTTGCGGTATTGTGTTGTGGTGTGTACCTTCTATGTTTGAGTGTGAGTTAAAATATTTGTAACAAGCCCAGAATGGATCAACCAAACGCAGGCTCTGGTGTTCTTACAGCCGGCTTAGATGATGGTCAAAGGGATGTTGTCTAGCTTCACCAATAGACACCAAGATTTACACACTTAACTTTTTGTACAATATAATGACCTCAGGTTTTTCTGTTAGGTGTTTCTGCACAACGACTTAAATAAAGACATCTGCAGCAGCTGGTGTTGTACATCGTGGTCCAAAAGCATGACCGGCCAGTGGATCCCATCATCACGTCAACTTTGACTATTCCACCAGAACATCCTCTGAAATGCTCTGGGGTTCTGCGTTTCAGTCCGTCTCCCTCAGCCGCTGACGACGTCAAGAAACAAGAAACATGAAAACAAATAAAACATGGACTTTTTTGCTTTTCGTCATAGGTTGGGGGTCAGGTATTTATTTTAAACTCCAGTTTCCTGTGTTCGTTGTGATTCACAGATGAACTCGGTGTCCTTCATGTTACACTGTATTGTTCTGAAGTAAATTATGTGAGATTTATCCTATCTTGTGAATGCGTGATTATTTTTATTTCATATTCTGAACATCCTTTGAAATGACATTCTATATCTAAACACTTTATTTTAGTTGACCGTAAAGTAAAACAAATGTGAATTAGTAAAGTTATTTCAATATAAGAAGAAAACACTGTCCTTTTTATATAGAGAACTGAAATATATATAAGTAAAACCCTTTAATAAAACATATTTTTACTATTAAGGTTTACACAATACACTACCCTGAATGTATTTCATCAGATTAGTGAGACTAAGTCATGCATTTTAAAGTTTTGGGATTATTTAAAGTGTGACATTATTATTCCTGCATATAACATTATAAATGAGTTTATTCACATGATACAATACTCAACACTTACTATACAGATAATGTATGAAAAAACAGGAAAGAAGGCATTTCTTTTCCTTTTTATTTTTCAAGTTAAAGTGAAAACCAGTAAACAAAGATGAAAATGTCACTGTTTTCATTACATTTTTTTTTTGCTTTGTAATTAATCTTATTGCAGTAAAAGTTGGACCAGAAAAGGCAGTTTTGTCCTCCCTCTTATGGAATAAATAAAAAGATTTACACTTGAGTCCATAATGCAAATTGATTCTTTTTTACCTGTGTCTGGACAGGCAGACGACACTGCTCATATATTTACAGCTTATGCAGACTTAAATTTAAAAAAATACTCAATTTATGTAACCTACTAATTTTAGGGATGTAACTGCTCTAAGTAATACATATTAGGAATTAAATGCAGTTATTCATATGTTTATGCTGTTATATTGGGCGTTCCATGTATTCTTTCTACACGGGGGTCTCAAACATGCGGGCCGGGGGTCAAAGGGTACATTCTGTTCCCTGGGATGAATGAGTGAAATACAAAAATGACACTCAAGATATTGACAATCAAGAATGGTAAAACCATTTCAGGTTAATTTGATCTAAAGTGAGTCAGACCAGTAAAATACTATATTAATAACCTAGAAATAATGAAAACAACCAATTTTCCTCTTTGTATTAGTGTAAAAAAAAAAAGAAAAATTACACAAAAATATTAACATTTACAAGCGGCCGAAATGAGTTTCCTCCGTAGAGTGGCTGGGCGCACCCTTAGAGA
>JAPTGZ010000010.1:14489061-14505706 GCA_029814645.1 Fowleria isostigma | reverse complement strand
CACACACACACACACACACACACACACACACACACACACACACACACACACACACACACACACACACACACATAGACCTACCCTCCATGGCATACTTCATATCTTGTGCAAACATATTCCACATCACCTCAGCGCTGATCTTGCCAACATTCAGTTCCTGAGGAAACCTATAGGAGGCAGCAAAGAGTTCAGGGTTAAATTCAGCTCTACATCATGTAATACTACTTTATTATTTAACAGAAAAAGCAGCCTCAGTTTTATGCAACTCCTTAATGTTTCATCTGTATTTCTTTTGCAGCTACAGTAAGGAGAATACACCAAAGTAAATAAGAAATTAAGAAAAAGCTATTACCCAAACCCTTTAAGCTCAATTATAATTAATAACACATTTACAGTGGGCATCAATGGAGATATGCAATGAAAGATAGCATTACATAATATTAAAATAAGATGTGCTTTTTTCCCATGATGTCATATCCCCTTGATTATATTCATTATGTGTTTGTCAGGAAGCCTCAAAATAAACACATACTGTTCACTGCTGATCTAATTTCTCTTATGGCTCTGGACTCTCCTAATACACTCCTGCTTCTCTTTCAATACATCACAAATCAACTGCGCCTTGTTTTATGTCATCAGATCCGGCTCTGCCTTTGTAGGATAAAAATGGAAAAAAATTATTTGATTTTGAAATATAGACTCACTGATTGAGACAAGGAGTGTATGAGTTTTTGTCCTCTTCTATGATGGACACGATGAGGGTGATGAGTTTGGACCAGAAATCTAAGTTTTTAGTGCTTGGACCCTGCTCATCTGGAGGGACGGCCTTAGACTAGAATGAGAAAGAAGGAAAGGTCGTTACTAATTTAATACTGGTCAAAATGTAAACACCTCCATCACAAAGGGAACTTACAATTTTATAAAAGAGAGACTGTACTGCAGATATTATTAACCATTTTTAGTAATAAGTTAGTCATAGCAAAGCAGCTGCACTGCAATACATAATTCAATGGCAACATCCGAACACCATTTTTTTTGTATACACATACACACAGACTTACAGGGTCTGTTTGGTATTCCCTGTTGTAGAGGTCGTGGCAGTTGTTGAAAATGTACTCATAGGTGGAGTTGAGACAGGCTTTGACGCAGTCTTTCACCACCTGGCTCGCCCTGGGGGGACTCTGCAACTCCTGAACCTGAACACAAGTGGAAGAAAGCATATGGTTGAATCCAAAGCACCTTACAATGCTGTCAAACACACAAAGCTTCACGAGGGTGTTATCTCTGTGGGATTTCAACCATAAAGTCAATGAGCTGCAAAAGTTCCACCATTTTATATTAAAACGAACGCACAGTTTCATGAAAACAGCCCCAGTTTAGATAGGGTAATGTTAAGCTCATTTTCGGCTAGTGCCTCAGGTTACTTTCCAGAAAGTAATGGAAATTTGCACCATAATTGTTCTAGAGTTAAGGACTAAGAAATAGAAAAAAAGATAAAAGAAAAGATTAATCTTTTATCGATTCTTACCTTCATCCTGAAGAAAGTTATGCTTGTCAACAGGTCAACAGTAGACTTGAGATCTTGTAGCCTTTCAGGACTGCTGGCTGGGAAATTATTCTGAAAAACAAATTTACAGTCAATTAAAAACTGCATAAATGTTCATAAACTATAAATCTTTAGTTAAAAAATGTCACTGGTGAGCTTAAGAGGACAATTCTTTTCATATCACTCTCAAAAATCCTTCTGGCAAAGACAGTTAACAAACAGCGCCTGTAACAGTACAGAAATAGACACTTCAGATGGAAAATGTTCAGAACTTGCGATGAGAAAAATTTCATCATTACCCGGTACATGGACAGGTCGATCCTCAGGGAATTGTGCAGCTGATCCAGTAATTTGACAAACCTCTCTTTCTGCAGAGGAAACAAAACAAAAAGGAACAAACCATTCAGGAACTCAACTGACAAAAAAACGTGTTACTCTGTTGACTATGCAAACCCAAGACCTGATCTTTGGTAAAGAGGGTAGGGCCACATTATTAATTTCATCAACAGCCCCAAAGGAAGATAATCCACAAATGTATTTTCCAAATAGCACTATGATCTCCTCAAGTAAAACATTTAACATCTCAATTTAAGGACACATTTACAGATGAAATTTTAGGAAGTATTTCTTAGAGGCTTACACCAAAGTTGGATGCAGCGAATCTGTCTGAAGCAGAAACATTATTGGAGGATTGCGTGGTGTGGGCGTAGTAAGCATTGATGTTGGCAAGTAGGGTGCTCATCACAGCTGGCACTCCAGGGCACATGTACTTGGATGACAAGCATGCAAAGTGGCTGTTGAATGAAAGATACAAAAAGAAAATTCAGTACTTTTATCGACTTCCTTACATTCATGTATTAAACCAGTGGCAATACTAAACAGAACATATAAGATAGATAAGGCTAATATAGTAGCAGGTGGAATCAGATTTAAGATTGTTTATTGTCATTATGTGCACATAACAAAATTTTCCTTAGAGGTAGTTCTCGGCTAGACACAATACAAGAGAAAAATATATATAATATAAAAACACTCAAGAATGTGTGCATCAATATGAGAGACACTATAGAATTAGTGTATCAAGACTATGATACATTAATCTTGATTCACTAATTCTTTACACTAGCTTTATCATTTTAATCATGAACTTGGTAGTGTTTTTAAAACATTCAGAGTAATGTTTGAGGGACTGACGTCATGGCCTGGTAGATGGACTCTACTCCATATCGCATGGCAAATTCATCTACTATCTCCTGAGCTGTCTCCTCAAAGTACACCTTCCATGCGTCGTCTCCTTTGGCATCAGGAATCTTTACGACGCCGCCATTCTGGTCCTCAGTGGTATACTGGAAAAGATGCTGAACATATAGGATAGACCAATCAGTATATGGTAACTGGATATCGGATACAAAAATACATAATCATGTCCCATTTTGATCATTTAATTAATTCAAGCAATGATTTGGGTTTTTCATTGGGACTATTTCTTAATCCTGATACAGTCCCTTTAAAATATGCTGAAGCATTCATGGGGTTTAGAAAAAAAAACAAAGACAGGGACAGAATTTATACAGATTTTCAAAGAATGGGACAAATTAAGTCAGAAATACTGTGTTCTCTTGCACATGTTATGTTTAATTTGTGCATAGATATGAATTATTTCAAATATATACAACCATAATAGATTTGGGACATTTTTAAAAAGACGTCCACTCAGACTGACCTCGTGTAGACATGTGTACTGGACATGGTAAGGAGCAACTGTCTCCTCTCCTTTAATCTCCACACTTATGTGCATCCGAATGGCTCCTGACACTGCAGACTTATCAGTTCGCTTGTCTGTGAGATGAAAGTAAGATATACATGCCGTCTAAGTTGGCTGAAATCTGTTCTATCTACGAGAGACAAGCACTTCAATTATCTGTTTCTTGTTCCGTTATCTCTGAGAGTCTTCCTGCACCTCTCATCCATCCCTAATTCTCCACTGCTTTTACTCTTATCTTGGAAACTCACCCAGGTTGTACCAGACGTCCATCTCTCCACTGAGAGTGCGGACTTCAATGATTGTTTGACCCAGGAAGTCATCGCTCTCACGTTTAAACCTCTGCTTCACACGAGATTTTATGTCATCATCCTCATCCCAAACGCGAACCTTGATGCGGTCTGAGGAGTTGTGGCATTCACTACATGACGGAGGCACAGAAAAAGTGGGCAAACATAAAAAATCAAAAACAGTTTTTTTATGACCAATATACAAAGATCTGGGAAAGATGGACTGTTTACAATAAAGAATGTAACCCACTGTGACTGAAAGACCTTATCTTTTGCCCAAACGTATGATCTATGTTAACCTTAGTGCTATATTGCCCTTCCCTACCTTTTTTTCCCCCTCTTTTTAAAATTATTTTATTTATCTTTTGGTTGTCTGTTTTGGATTGTTATTATTTCAATTTGAAAATTGCAATAAAAAAAGGTATAATAAAAAAAAATTATGTTAAAGACAGTAATTACTTCCCACTGTTGCCAAATGCTCGCTCATGGGGAACATATTTTTTTTAATAATATCGTAGTGTGTTGACCTTAATGTGTAAGTGAATGCAACATTCATTGTATTTATGTTCACAGGAGAAACTTGTGAAACGAGAGGGAGTGACAGACACCACTTGTGAAATTTCAAAACCGAACACAAGACATTTGGGTCATTATAGGGTATCATTCCGAGAGCTGCAAAATCCTTAACAGTGGGATAAAATTAAATAAAAAGCGTGAAGCCTTTGTGGTAGAGCTTTCTACTGTACTCACAAATGGAAGTTTTCTTCCCAGACAGGGTTAAGGTTGCCATAAATGGTCTTGGTCCTCTTTTTGGTCTTCCCTACTTGGACAGTGACATATGGGTCACTAGAGCCTGTTTTGTCTTTAGCCTGCAAGCCCTGGGCACATACCACTAGAAACAAGCGCAGAGATGTTTCAAATTATCTTTGTAGTCACTTTGAAGTCAAAAAAGTCTTCTTATCGTTGTCAGTAATTGATCTCACCTGTAATGCTGATCTTTGCGGACCACTTGGAGGTCCCGTCAAGCACACTCTGTTTGATTTGTTTCATATGTGTGCCATGTGTTGATTTGTCTGTGCCAAAAACTTCCTGGATTAGTTCAAAGATCTCTGGCTTGTTCCTCTCTCTGATCTTCATCCTGTCCTTCAGGACCATGATAATGTTTTGGGTTCGGTCCTCTGCTCCATGCTTTGAGCTCTTTTCTGCAGCTCCTGATGAGGCAGATGGATGGAAAAAGAAAGGTGCTGTAAGATGCTGGCAGTATTAAATATATTCCAGATAATATGACTCATAGGCTCAATAGCTAATGTCCTATTTCCCTGCAATCCACCACTTAAAAGCTGAGCGCTAACTTAAGATAGCATCAGATCAATTTTAAAAGTCTTTGACATTTCTTGGCCATGTGTCAAACCTCAAACATTCCAATATTACACTGGAAACTGTATCCACTTAGCCACTGATCTGGTCAGAGAAGAAGATAGCTGAAGTCTAAAACATGAGCAGATGTTTTTGGCATCAAGATCTTACAAGACTTGTTTGAGGCAGGAAACCAATGAATTATGTATTGCATAGATTGACTCCAAAATCAGTGTGGGAATTGGATAAGTCACCCCTTGTGGAGCTGAATTAGACAAAGCAGTATGAATGCAAAGGGTATGGGTAGAAGTGAGAGAGGAAATAGGCAGGGGTATGACAGCACATTACTCAGGAGATAAATTGGAGAGGAAGAGGGAGGAGAATGTGAGAGTGGATAGAGGACAAGAATAATGGGATGTCAATCGGGCAGAAGGATACAGAGGAGCAGCTAAAATAGGTTTGGATTTGTGTGGAAGGCCAGTGTGTGTGTACACCTGAGTAAAATACATGCATATATTCAACAGTGTGTGCTTAAACGTGTGCATGGGTATGGGTTTGTAGTTCCTCTTTAAGTATCGATCCTTACTCTGCAGACAGTCTGCATTGAGCAGATCCTGGCACTTCTCGTGACATTTGACTCCGCACTCAGAGCAGCGCATTCCTTGCCGAGCAATACCCCAAAGCAGGCCTTCACATTCATAGCAGTAGGTTGGAGTAGTGGCTGTCCACACCTCAAAATTATGTGGAGTAGTGGAGGAGATGGGGTAGATGAGAGCCTGCAGCGTCTTCTTATAAACGTGGCTCTTCTGCAAAGTAGATGGTGAAGAAAAATGTAAACTAAAAATTGGTGGCTGGAAAGCTCTGTACGTTGTAATAGGTAACTGAAATTAAGAAACCCACCAGTTCCTCGTTGCCGAGAGTGGTGGAAGCCATGGCAGAGGTGATCCCTGCCTTACGAGAGTTCTGCACCAGAGACTGAAAACAACAGGACATAGAAAAGATTTAGGGCAAAGGGCAAACAAAACTGCAGCATATAAATACAAAAAACAGTCTGTATTATGGTTATCAGGGACAGATAAATACTTACCATGGCCTGAGGTGACAATGCAGCAACAGACAGAATGAAAAGAGAGGGAGGAAAGAGTGAAGAACAAAAGAAACAAATTGGTTAGTGTTTTCGTGTGTGAATGCATGGCCATAAGAGTGCATGCCCTAACTTCTAGAACAGAAGAGCATAATTACACCAAAAACTTTAATGCAACTGACATAGCAGGTATTGAATTGATCAAATATAAAATGTAAAAACCATGAAGAAAAGGATCCGTTAATATATTTGTCTGTATGTTAATTTCACTTGAAAAAAATAATCTATGAAAAAAGCAGGTGCCATAGTAAACAAACAAAAACAACAATATCTGGACATTACTTTATGGTAAGATTAGTATATATACTGTATTGGTTTATGTGTGTTTGTATGTTTCTCACCAGATCTCTAACAAGAGGAATGGCTTTCCTTTTGCGAAGGTCAGGCATGCTGTCGATACTGTAGAGTGCTCCACCCATTCTAAATACACAAATTAGAAACATTAAGTGCTTAAATACATGTTCATCTCTGTCAAGTGTGTCTATTATATCTCAGTTTGTTCCTGAGATTATGTTTTGTTTATACAGGGCCAGTATAATTCCTCTAATCATTGTTTAATACTTGTGTCAAGGAGTTCTCAAGGACTTTACCAGAGAGCTTAATTACGCAGGCTCCTCTTCTCAAATAGTGCGAATGATACTCCACACACCACTGCTGGGTTTTTTCTTGGCCAACTTAGCACTTTTTTTGTATGCAGCGCCAGTTCCACTCTGAGGTTTTCCTCATCAACAAATGACCTGCCAACTAAGGCAGGGTAGCCCACCGCAGCTCAATACTTACTGGCCAAATGCCATAATAAGAAAGAGCCTAAAATCAGAATAAAGCACAACAGAGGATTCCCAGAAAGAATACTAAAAAAATAAAAATAAAAATACTATTGGTCTGGCCTAATTTTGTACTTGTTTTAGAGTGGGTTGATAAATATAGCATTTGATATTTGTTGTTCAATTTAAAAATATATCAAATTATATTAGTAGAGTAACAGCAGGCACTTACCCTCCTTTACCAAACCACAATGAATTGGAGGTCTCTCCTCGAGCCTAAATAAAAAAACAGAAATAAGGTTATGATTGAGCCTGCAACCTACTCTAGTTTTTATATTCTGATGAAATGAGGATGCATGACTAGACTGACAGTTCCTGATTATGAAACTGCGTTATTACTAAGATCTTCACTGCACACTTCACAGTACACTACTCACTAACAAATGGCGAGGAGTTCAACAAGACATCTGCTGCATGGATTATAATGGGCCAACATTTCCTTTCCTTTTTTTTTTTCCAGCAATCAGGTTGCACCTACCTGTCAGCAAGCTCCAGTGATGGTCGAGCAAAGTGCATGTGAGTGTCACTATGGCAATGACATAAAACTGGAAAGAAAACAAAGTGGGTCGGCACAAACAAACAAAAATAAAACATAAAAGAAGGGAAGCCAAGTGTACAAAAAAAATGCAACGCGACATACATGAACATAAACATTGAAGCAAGTGATTAATCTTCTGCACAACTGAATTCAAAAGTAATGAATACCAAATTAATAAGTGAATAAAATATGCAAGTGAAAGCTGATCAAGCAAAACTAAATGTGTAAAACTAGTTCAAGCAGTTTTGCCAAGCAGTCATACAGTGCTGCGGTGATACATCCTGAACTACAGTAAAAAGATGTTTGAGGTCTGTCAAACCATCAGAGGTTTTTGGGGAAACCAAACAAAATCAATTATAGAATATGAAGCACATTAAGTGGGCTTTCTGGTGTGTTGCTAAAAACAGTATCAAAATAGAACTCAAGAACTTAGTGTATGTACCCTGTCTCTGTCTGTACATAAATAATGCATTGTGCATACATATTTCAAAGACTTAGTAGACACTTTTAAGACTCTGTGAACTCTGGTATATCTTTGAAATTAGTTATGGCACTGAAGACTCAGACTGGACTTTTGTGGAGGACTGGACTAGAATTTGGAACAAAAAAATGGTTCAACCCAACTCTGGGACTTGGATGAACTGGTGCACTTACTTCCCGAAGCTGCTCTAAAACCTTGTTGTAGAGTCTTAACCAGTTCTCTTTGGCTCTCACTGCTGGGTCAACTGGCTCTTTGGGTTCTTCTATGACAACAGGACTACAAGAAAAACAATATTACTTATTATTAGTACTTATTTTTTCAGCAAACATTTTTTTTTAATTACAAATTTGTAAGATTGTGATCTTCATCTGCCATGCTGTCTTCTGTTTTCTAAACAAGTAACATCAACAAGATGTATAATGTATCTACTCAGTATCATCCTCATCATGTCACTCAGTCCCTGTCAGTCCCTCCATAATCACTTCCTTAGTTGCAGAAGGGCTACTAATAATTAATTTAATGAGGTAATGTTATTTAATGCCTGTGAGCAAAAAAATTTCTCTGAAAAGCCAAATATAGGTCAAATTAAAATGCCCATAGTATGTCATTGCCAGATTGTCCACCCCTATATCCACAGTTTCATTTACTCCTACCTCTCAGGTGGCATTTCTTTTTCTTCCACTGGCGTTGGTGGTCTGCTCCTTTCAATATGCTCCTCCATTTCCTCCATGGGGAGCACCTCCTCTGGTTGGGCAGGAGGTGTCCGGACTTCATTCTCCAGCATGGTTTCTTCTTCTAACCACGGCTCTTCATCCAGCTGGAGCTCTTGGTCTTCAGGTGCAGTTGACTGTGTGGTGGCGGGACCACCAGACAGGGACTGAGGCTGTGTTGAAGGCTGGGTCTGCTGAGAGGACGGTCCTGTGGTGGCGGATGGAGGCTGGGAAGCTGCGTTAGCCATGGTGGCTGGGTGGGACGGGGGGATAGAGTTGGCAGCAGAAGATTGTTGTGACATAGCTGAGGCTGGAGGGTGAGACTGGGTCGGTTGAGCAGTAGGGACGGAAGACAAGAAAGTGGAGGCCAGACCTGTGACGGCAGCTGTTAAAGGTTTGGCCATTGAAAAAAAGGAGGTGGCTGAAGGGGCGGGCTGAGGCTGCGGCTGTGTTTGGGGTGGGGGCTGTTTAGGTGGCTGAGTAGCTGCTTGGCCAGGTGGAGGCTGTGCTCCTGGGGCCATGCCAGGAGGATGAGCCTGGTTAGATGTTTGGTTAGGTGGCTGAGTAGGGGGCTGCTGTTGGTGTATTGAAGGCTGTTTCTCCAGTGGAGGTCTGGAGCCGGGTACATCAAGAGCTGGAGGAGCAGTGGATGTTGGTGTGGGAGTGAAAGGAGGCTCCATGTCCTCGCTCAGGGTTCCATCCAAATTATATAAATCCTCATCGTCATACATCATTTCTTCGTCCTCATAGAGGCCCTCCTCTTCTCCCTCATACAGTCCTCCATCGTCCTCCTCATAGAGAGCTGCCTCCTCTCCTCCGTCTTTACTGTAGCCTCCCTCATCACTGTAGGCCCCCTGGGTTTCATCAGGGTCCCAGTCTGGAGAGCCTTTACTATAGCTAACAGAGGAGTGGCAGGAATGGTAAGAGTCATTTTCATCATAGGGGTCCCTCTCTCCATATTCCCCACCGTAATCCTCCTCACTAAGCTGACTGCTGCACCGACTCAGCTCTGCAGATGATGCATAACTCCCCGTTGGACTGAAAAGAAGAGAAAACAATTCAGTTTATGTGGATATTCAAGTTTAATAAATATGCCTTCAGTTAGTGAAGCTCAGTCAATTATCATTTGGAATATGTGAAAATTCAGACTGACAGAAGAGAGAATTTTTAATTTGATCTTTTATTTATTTTATTACATGATCAGAGGATTAAATGTTTACTAGCATCAAGTTCACAGTTTTTAAACAGCCTTAAAGTTGTCGGAAACTGATGCCATGACCAATTTTAAGCCCTCCTTTCAGACCCAGCATTCTCTTGCTTGTTATAAAGACCTAAACAAATCAGCTTTCAGAAAAATAAGTTAAAGACATAAGTCTGGTTTCTTTCTGTAAAATCACTCTGTAGAATATATAAAATATATAAAATATAATAAAATCTAGAAAATATAAACAGCACATGATCACACAGCCATTGAATTGTTCAAGATGGAGATGAGAGTCAATTTTGAGAACGTATACACAAGGTGTATGTAAACTTCTGAACCCAACTGTATTTATTCATGAATGTGCACTTGTTCATAGAATAAGTTGATAATTTCTTGTTTACCCACCCTGATCTCAAAATTCCACAGAGATTATTTGGTTGAAATATAGCCTGTATGCTTTATTCTCTCTCAGGCAGCCCTACTAAAAAAAACCCTTTTCTGCATGTCTTGAGGTGGCCAGGAATAATGCTGATGGTTAATCGATGTAAAGCACTAGGGATATAGGAGTACCAGACAACAGTGAGAAATAGAGCAGAACAGAAAGGTGAGAGGCCCCAAGAAAACTGACAAAAGAAAAAGAACAAGCATCCAGAAATGCAACAAACAGGGGAAAAAAGTATTTATACTCCTTGATGAATGGGTCTATTAAAAACAGAGCAGAGGCACAGAAAAGAAGGAGGATGGATGAGGGAGATAGTGAAGACAGGAAGGGAATGGAGAGCTAAGAAACAAAATAGGAGGAGAAGGCATAGGAAAAAGAAAGAGTATAGAGAACTGAAAGGAGGAGGAGATGAAGAAGAATTGGCAGAGGTGTGGGGAGGCTGCCCTGTCCAATACACTCACACGAGCAGCTAATCTTATGTGCAGTACTGACCGTTAAATTGCCAGCTGAATAATTCATACAGCATGACGTGGATAGATTTGTAGTTTTATTCTCGGCCGGTTAGAAATATGTCAGTAAACAATGAAGAAGGTAACAATATGGTAAATATTTGTGAAAGAGCAAAAGCATTTCATCTATCAAATGCAACCAACTGAAAGACATAAGTATGTACTGCTAAAAAGATTCCAGACATTAACATCAAATCACACCACCAATACTAACAGAATTTTACTACAATTCATTGAAACTAGAATTTCCTACATTTCCTGAAGGAAATGTAACCCATGTGCTTGACTTGTGGCTAAATGTAATGTAAATGCAAGAAATAGTACCAAAGGACTGGTTATAAAGTGTGGGTCTAGGTCTGAGTAACATTGGAGTGAGTGAGAAAAATCGTCACTTTGTCAGCTTAGAGGTGTGTACATCAAAAACAAAATGTTTTAAGATTAAAATGTGAAGTTCTTGAAACAGGAGTTTTTCCCAACAGTTTTTGATGCATAAATTGTTGCTGAAACCCCAAAAATGTGAGAGTTATGAAGAGTTGTTTGTGGATTTTCTAACATAAAATCTAACCACTCTAAGTTAGAGTGGAGATGATTTCAGCAAATCAACTGTTAGTATCCTGTTCCCATTGTATGTGAATGGGATTTGGTATGGTGTTCTTGTGCGGAAACCGTATGAGATATTGTTATGTGGGCCAGGCTGCACATTTATTGTTTTGGATCAATCATGTTGGAATGGTAGTCACTTGAAAATGGCCCCATTCATTTCAGGTTTGGACAAATTTGTCCACTTTTTTGCAACTATAATGAAATCGGTGCATTGGAATGTCAATCCAGATAATAGCACATCTTTCAAGACCAGGCTGCACATTTTTGTATTGATATGTTTTGGTCTGTTTACATTGCTCTGGACCACATTTTTTGCCAAAATTTTTGTATAAATCATGTCAGTCTGATGAACAATAGTCTCCTGTGCCTTGCATTGAATGCAAGTACACGGGGAATTAGTGATTTGTCTTTTTTGTTTATGTTATGATATTGGAATACTATTAGACTAACAAGTGTCAAATTATATGACAGATAATGAGAGCTGTTTTTACCCCCCCAAAAAAAAGTAATAAAGTTAAAATAGTCAGCTAGTGAACAAACTAAAACAGGCACACACCTGACAGTCCTCTGGTGGTGGTAGTCGAGGTCATGGCTGTTGGTTGAGCGTGGGTAGGAGAAGCTTCTTGAGCTGCGTTGTTGGTGGTTGATGGGATACTGGTGGACAGAGGCATTGGGCTGTGATGTGCTGTAGTAGGGAGGAGGGATGCTGTTACTGGTTTCACTGCGGTAGTCACTGTCCCGGTCATCCACGGCGCTGTCTGGGTCCTCATCTACAAAAAGGCACATGGTTTGAAAAATGTAGTCTCTTTTTGGTGTAGCTATCAGTTCAGTCAGGACAGAAGTTAGACAAAGGAGATTTATTTAAGAAAAGCAAGAGCAAGTTGAAAGAAATCATCAAAGAGATTATCCCAATCGGCAATGTGTCATGTGGCACAGCGATAAGAGGCACTTATCAGCAGTGAACCAATCTTTTAGCACTATAATTAATGAAAGATAATATACATGAGCTGGCAGCTACTGAGCTCCTACAAAGCCCATACTCAGGTCATTCAGAGTGCATCCATACATGAAACATGTGATGGCCATCATGAGCGGCTTTCTCCTCATTCTCATCATAAGTGAACATAAATCCATTCCTGCTCACTAAAAAGATGCTTTATTTTCTGTGGTGTCCATAGATCAGTGATTAACATCCCAGAGGAAAGCGAGGAGTGACTTTAACAGTGCTGAATCAGTCAAAAGTGAAACCAGCCTCTATTAATCATTCATCATTATTCATCATTGCCTTGCACTCTGATGAAGGCGGCTGCTGCTCCGCTTACACCTTCATCTTCATTTGCCTGGGCGTGTAAACACTAATTAAACGCATCGAACTTTGTTTCTCTCTTCAACCGTGTCCCCACTTCCCCACATGTCTCTCTCTCTAGCTCCCCTTCTTGCGCTCACTCACTTCATCAGCTCTCCATCTTTCATTACCCCCATAGACTTCCCTTTTTTCTAAGAGTGAACAGAGATGAATTGCTGCAGTTGTGTGGGTGAGTCTGACAGACTTATATAAGACCATCTGCTAATCACAGCGAGAGACATGGAAAGAGAGGGACAGACAGGACAGCAGAGAGACAGAATAGCAAAAGATGTAGACATGGAAATATACAAGGTTTCTTTACTCATAAATGGCACATGAATGAAAATACATGGACTCTGTGATGGTGCATCTTAACGCTTTAATTGCTTGTTCAACCATATGGTTCATCACATTTTGTGTCAATATATTTGAATAAGTGGAGTACCTAACTTATCTGAACTTAATTGAGCCAAAAAAAGATAAAAATAACTAAACACATTTTGACTGTTTTTGGTGAAAATATGTAAGATACGAATACGTTTTTGGCATATAATTGTATAAGAGGCCCTCTTGAACATAACTATATTATTTGATGCCATAAAAAACTTAAATTAGATGTGTAATATTTTTTAAAAACATATTCAACCAAATGGTTGATTTGTGTTTTTATGGTAAGAGTAAAAAAATTAAGCAAAAATAAAATAATGGATTATTTGTTCTAAAATCAAAACCTCTGTTCATTTATTACTGCAAATATTAAACATTTAGTGGTAGTACATCATGAATATGTTTAAAGAATGAACTTATTAAGAAATGTTTAACATTTTCAAAGTTGGTATTAGTAAATATGGTAAAAAAAAAAAAAAAATCTAGAAATGACTAACCCAAGGGAATAAGAAATGTAACCAAAAAAATGTTCATCAGGGTTTTCTTGGTGAGGTAGTTAAAGGGTAAAGTACTAGATCACAAAATTACCCTGATAATCTGCTAATCTTGGCTGTTTCACTGAAAATATTTTCTTCAGAGGATATAACCTCTGTGAAAGCTGTCAGTAATATGCTCTACTCATTATTTTAGGTTAAGGGGTTTATGATTACAGGAAAAGATGTTGATATAGAATGTTTTAAGTATGGTTTTCATTTTAGTTGGGCATGGCAGGAGTGACAGATATGAATATAAAAGTGGACAAATTATGTCTTAACTGTATTATCTGTAGATTATGAAGTATGCACCTTGCTATGTACCACAAGAAGAAGTGTTTGTTTATTCAAATTATGTAACAGTTAAAATAGCTTCCTTGCTAGTTTTAAGACTGTTGGTCTGTAAACAAGCAGTATACTGTATAATATTCCCTCCAGCTCATTTTACATATGTACTAGCATCCTTATGGTAAAGGTGAAAATTCAGCACTTCTTGCTTATTGTTTCATTTTAAAGCCATTGTGGCTGAACCAAAGTGATTAATAAAGTGTGACTCCCATATTCCCACAACTGCACTGTATGAAACTAATACTTACTTTGCTGGTCTCCCCATAAACTCCAGTTACCTGCAATAAAACAACAGGGTGTCAAAATGTATTTTTAAATGCTGTGGTGTCAAAACTGAAACATGCACTTACACCTTTAAAACAAAGTGCCCCCACACAGGTTAATGGAAAGAAAGCACAGAGCGAGCATTGAGCCTCCCAGTCTCCCCACCTGCTCCAGACAGCTTGCTCAGCAGGATGGGCAGACTGGGCCAATATTCGAAACACAGCCGCATCCTGGAGGAGCTCACCTCCGGACATCTGATACCACTATTGATCTTTAACAGCACAGAGATCCAGCCCCTTTACCCTCTAACACACAACAACTCATGTGTGGTTACACGCATAATGCACACACCGAGTTGAAGCAATCTAATTACATCTACACGACTAAACGCAGAATTCTCATGTTCAGCATAAACAAATAGGTGGTTTGTACAAACCGTGATGAGCCACTTACAGCACTGAGTTCCTGGCATACGAAGAGGACGTTCCTGTTCCTCCTGGTATGAATACTGGGGTCAGACAAGTGACAAATGTACACTACATTAAACATTTTAAATATACTAGTGACCAAAACTGACATTTTTACACTTATACCCAAGAGATGATGTTGGTAGGTGTGAAAAACAGTCTTTAAGTACTGACTGCTCTCTCTTCAATTAATCATACAAACCGTGGTCCTAAAATGTACAGAAATGCAATGGTATTAAATCAAACAGGGTGACAGCTTACATCTTGGTCCCTCATGGCATTAAGTTGTTCCAGTTTTTTGGCCCAGTACCGTGCCTCATCCTCAGGGATATCTGAAAATTACAAGCCAAATAAACTTGTGAGAAGAAAACAGCCCTCATGTACTGCACCACTTAGATGTTTACCCTTAAACTAATGATTCCTTAAAATTTCTACTGAACCAGAACTTCCCCATGCGTTATTAACACAAACAATATTAGACAAGTAAACCTATGAAAATCCAGATAAAGTCTGTTTTTACTAACATGTACAGAAGATACTTTGGCCTAAAAACACTGACATTGAAACCTGGCCTGGCACTAAAGCCAAAGCCCTATAAATAGGTCAGGTCCATAAACTGAGGAGTCAGGTGAGCAATATCGACTTGAGGAAGGGGAAACTGTAGAAAAATGACACCTAATCAATGTGAGGAGGAACACAGCTTGATCACTGAGAAAAAAAGGACACAAACACCCCCGTGTTACACACATACATACTCACAGCCTGAATGAATATAACTGAAATGTAGGACACTTTAATTAATCAGTCAAAAATTGCTGCAGTTCATTAATCATTGTTTGCTGTAAAAACTATACAAAAAGACATAATTTATTCATGCCGTCATCTCCTTACCTGGAGGGTTTATGATTTCCTATAGTTTCATATTCTCATCTTCTCGTGCTATTGGCAGAGTCTGATTTTGATGTGAATATTGATTTTTCTTGTAAAAGTGATGGATTGGTGTTCTTACCGAGAGGCAGTTCAAAGCGTGTGTCGAGCAGCACCAGGTGGAGAGTGGGATCTTTGGTGCCACAGATCTCATTATCAGCCATGATGACCTGAGAATCTAATGTGAGCCACTCCCCTGGACCCTCCTGTGCACAGAAATACATTTCACAGCTGACAGACAATAAACATGGTCCACAAATGGAGGATTCAGATCTACTCAGCTGCAACATTGTGCTACAAGAAGTTATATGTAATATTTATACTTTAAAGTATTAAAAAATAACATTGGGTCTTAAAATAGACCTCTGATGTCAGTGTATTGTATAGCAAAGATATGCATTGAATTCATTCACAGCCACACTGTGAAAGTACAAGGAGTGGTTACCACTCCCTGTCTCCCATGGCGATCAAAATTGACAAAGGCCAAGATAACAATGAGCACCATTAAGTGACAAATTTCAGAATTAAAGAAACTGACAAAGTGAAAGAAACAGAAGCACTGCTGTTGTTTTCATTACTCCACAGAGCTCTAAAGTAAAAGAATGGCTGGTATATAATTAGTAAACAAAGGAACTGTCACATCACCCATTGGTTTCTGAACTAGGCAGTAGTTTGCAATGTGGCCATCGACATGCTGGCTGTCTGCAGCCTATAAGTGAAGTGGAGCTGAAGGAGTGCCTGAGAATCATAGATGAGTGAACACTATGCAGTAGATGACTGTCTCAATGAAACAATAAACTTTAACTGAGCTGTCTGCTGAAAAAATGTTGCCACTTTTCTCTACCAGTACTTTTTAAATTATTTGATTAAACTATATACGTATATATACATATAAGATAGATAGATAGATAGATAGATAGATAGATAGATAGATAGATAGATAGATAGATAGATAGATAGATAGA
>JAPTGZ010000010.1:14478608-14488902 GCA_029814645.1 Fowleria isostigma | reverse complement strand
ATAAAGTTCAATCTAATCTAATCTAATCTAATCTAATCTAATCTAATCTAATCTAATCTAATCTAATCTAATCTAAAAAAAATACTCTTAAATTTGATGATATTAATAAAGCTTTGTGTAAATTCATGCAGGACACAGTAGTCAGGTGCCCAGCTACAATCAGGTGATAGTCAGCTAATCACAGTAGCCATCCAAATTCAGCTTATTCTCACTCCTTAGGTGGTCTAATCAAAATTAAATCCTTCGCTGAATAATTTCTGCTCTTTCAAGCACTACCAACCTGCTCAGAAACCATCACCCCAGTATCTACCTTCTAGACTAAATCCTCAAAGATTTATTTGTCCTACATGGCTCTTGTATAGGGGGATTTGCACAGCAGGCAAAAGGAAACATCCAAGACCCAACAGTGCCAAGTTTAACTGTATTATCATTTGTTGCAATAAATGGTTTGAAACATGATGAGTGTTCCTGCCTGAATGATGTAGATGTTAGTAAACAATGAGTTTAACACTTCATACTGTGAGTAATAGAATCTGTGGGGATGTGTTAATTTGTTGGTGGTTTTTGTGGCTGTGGGTGTATTGATAGCTTTGAATATCAGTCATACAGCCCCTTTACGTCTCTTACAGCTGAGTACAGTGTGTTCTGCTACTGTAATCCTTATGATGCTTAGTGACAAACCTCATTTGACTGTCGGATGCTACGGAGAGGTATCCACACAGTGCCGACCATCGTGTCCCAGATTAACCCTTTGTTCCACACCTCTACTGTCAGACCCAGGTCCAAGCGGTTGATTTCACTACACAGAGAGAAAAAAAGGGAAATAGAAAGTTTGCAATATAACACAAACGTGAAATAATAACAGAGGAGAGATGACAATAAATGATGAAGACACAAAGGCACCCCAACACACAAGATGCAGTAATTACTTTTGGCCTTCAATGTGACAAATATAAGACATGTCTCTGTGGGAATAAGCCTCAGAGAATCTAACACAAGACAGCAAGAAAGAAAGGAGGAAAGGAAGAGAGTGAGAGAGAGGGATGAATTAGGGGAGGAGGTGAAGAGTGTGATGAAGGCATTGGAGGAGGTGATTGTATCGCATGCCTGGAGGGAGAAAGTGGGAACTTTAATTAAGAAATAGGGGACTGGATTTCCCGTCTCAGTGGTGACTCCTTTTAAGAAAAGTGCCTGTTTGATTCATGGCAGTGACGAAGAGGCCCGAGTCACTTTAAGGCAGTTTGAAGGAGGGGATAGACTCTCTCTGCAGTCTAAACATTACATAACATGGCTTCACTGACGCCAACCCAGTACAATGTTCAACGCCTCAGAATATCATACAAATGTACAGGACTCTGCACTCAGCTTGACACATCCCACATGCTCAATAATTCTCACCATTTATTACCCATATGGTATCAGCGATGCCAAACACTTGGGGTTATGTAAAGGCTTAGTGCTTGCAACAAGGTGCCATTTAAATACTAATAGAAATACAAGCTCAAGCAAGCTAATTTAAAAATGGAAAGACTATTACCTAGAGAATAAGAATAGCAATGAGGGGAATAGAGAATAAGGAATATGTGGGAAAAGTATGGTTGAAATGGGGAGAGGAGGAGGAGGAGGAAGAGGAGGAGGGGCTGAGTAGATGAAGATCAAGGAGTCGTGTTTAGAGGAAGCGACAGAGAAGAGGAAAGAAGGGCTGGGAGAGAGCCAAGGTTGAGAACAAGGATGAGAGGGGCAGAAGTGCCAAGGGAAAGCAGATGAAAAAGAGGATGATGCAGTTGTTGGAGGCGGATGTATGAAAGCAGAGAGGAAGAGCTTTGAGAAACAATACAAGAATAAAGGGCACTTGGGATGGAACAATGAAAAAAGGGGAGGGAGAAGGGTTGATAGCTGCTGGAGAGGAGAGTGAGATGAGAGCTTAAAAGAGAGAATGGTGAGCAGAAGAAAGAGTGTGAAAGAAACAGACAGAAAGAGAAGAGAAGATTTTGTCAGAAGAAGATGAAGGACTCACAACATGAAGTCTTGCTCCCAGCTGGGCAGGTTGCCCCTGACAGCAATGGTTGTGCTCTTCACATTTTGTACCTTTAGAGTCACATAAGTGTTGAACTTCTCTGTTAAGAAGACAAAACAGATGAGTTTTATCTTTGCAGTTTAAAATAGTATTAAGAAAAATCATCCCTACAGGTTAGACAAGCCAGTCATCAGGGGAAATATTGCCCTTGCATATTTGTATGAAATGCGGATATGTTTAATTCAAACATAATTTGTCATTGAAAGATCCACTACTTTTTGCCTTTCTTTAATAGAGGTAGACATGCAGAGGCTGGTTGGGGTGGAGCTTCATTCATTCATTTCATTTATTCATTTATTATAAGCAAGCAAGCATTTACAACACAAATGACCTGCATACAACAAAAACAGAGTACATTAGGGCTGGGTGATATGGCCTAAAAAAAAAAATCTCAGATTTTTTCATAAAAAACTCAATTTTCGATTAGATTTTCAATCTCCTATTTAAAAGAACGCAAGTGCAGACTGCAAATATATTGAAAATACATTAACTTTATTGTTTGCAGTTTAAGTGCATTGAGACAGACCTTAAAAAAACCAAAGGCAGTCATTGGTTTCAATAAAGTGACACCCTGCACCCTCACATATTTTACAGCCAGGATTTTCCTGTTTTGTATCTGATGAATCCAAACCAATTCCAAACAACTGAAGTCATAGGTTGTGAATGAGCTGCTCTCTACCTCTGTCTGTCTCTGTCATGTTGTTTGTTGTGACTCTGTGAAGGGGAGGGAGAGTTCGACCTCATAGAACTACAGGAACCCAGAAGGAAGTGTTTTTGGCAAATTCAAAATACCTATATTTTTTGTGTGATAAGAAAATAGATTTTCTAAAAATAAAACTCGATGTGATATACAAAGTTGATGTTTCGATTAAATAGATTTTTTCACAGCCCTAGAATGAGAATCCTTCAAATACATTCATTTATGCTTGAAAAGGAGTGGAAAAAAGAAAACTTTTTTTAATCCCACCCCCATTTCTCATCAATAACAACATAGCTTGGATGTGAATTACATATATATAATCTTGGTGATCTTCCTCTGTATTAAACCAAACCATTGTATCTTTCCTTGACAAATCAAGTGCTGCCAATACTTAAACCTAGCAGTAAAAACTATAATAATGCAGTTGTTTTGGACAGAAACAAAACAAATGTTATTACACAATACATTTTCACATGCAAGGAGTTTTTCTTGGTGTTTTGGAGACAACATTAATGACAATACATGAATATTTAGAAAATAAATATATAATAAAAATATAGATAAATGTACAAAAGTGCCATAGTGACTGACTATGACAGACACAGTTGTTAATATAGTCTGATTCCTTAAAAATGTTAAAAATGTATGACCGTTTAAAACCCTACACTACTGATATACACATATGCAGAAATGTTGACAGAAAAAAAAACATCTTTGATCCAGAAGTACTGAGATTACGCATACATATATTCATGGTTTTCAGAAACCTAAAATGGTAACATTTTATTCTGGTGAATGGGGTGAGCTTGGACATAAACATTTTATTCCACACAGATCTCCTTCCTTCATTTCTATTCATGTAATGCAGCATGAACTCATCTGTACTAGTCTGCAACCGGCCAGCGCTTGAATATATATGTCACATGAGAGCAAGTCTCTACCCCTGTGAGATCTACTGTGTCTGTTTCCAGGAGCCCACGTCTTACCTTGGGGTCCATCCAGCTTGGCTTTCTTCACTGTGAAAACACAGAGGGACAAAGTCACACACAGGAGCACCATCTGTTTTTACTTCTAAAAAAATGCACCCTCTCATCAGGTTTTAACACACAAAGCAACCACTGACATGAAGCTTGTGACAAATAAAATCCGTGGATGTTAATTAAAGATGTACTACT
Source organism: Fowleria isostigma (assembly GCA_029814645.1). Classification (NCBI taxonomy): domain Eukaryota; kingdom Metazoa; phylum Chordata; class Actinopteri; order Kurtiformes; family Apogonidae; genus Fowleria; species Fowleria isostigma. The sequence continues at coordinate 14,484,950 of JAPTGZ010000010.1, read as the reverse complement.
TGAATACAGATTTAAAAAAAGAAAAATGTTCTTTTCACTGCCAACTGAATGATGACGTACAAAACATACAGCATTACAGATGAACAATAAAAAATATATATATTATATATACTTTGACAAATATTCAGATTTTAATACAGTACACTTTTTTTTGGAAATGGTATTTTCTACAATTAACTTTCATAGTAAAAGGAACTAAGTGTTATTTTTGCTGGGGTCTGAACCAAATAAGAATGTTCCCTTATGTCAGGAGAACATCATTTGTAGCATGCATTTTACTTTTATTATAAGACTGCACCTCCTAAAATTTGGGTAATATTTATATTAAGTGTTCAGCTTTAACTGAATATTAATAATACATGCTAGTTGTAAACAGATACTAAAAATTGATACATCTCAAAACGCTACCACTGGATACTACTACTAGATTACAGTTCTGTATTTAGATATTATGTTATTTGTTATAGTGACTAAAAATAGATTTATGCAAGCTTTAAATACCAGGAAACAGTATAAAAAAACACTGGGAGCTCTCTATAAAAACAGACAATATAGCAAGTCAGCACGCAAATAAAAAATTATCTCAAGGATAAATTACATGTGTTAACTTTGGAAAAAACAGGAATAGGAAATTCTTTCCTTATTTTATAACAGTTGAAGGAAAATTTTCCACCTTTGTCAAACATGATGTGTCAGTGGATTTTTCAGTGTACAGTTAAAGCCCAGGCTCTCTCACTGCAGCACCTTTTTACCAGCTTTGACGTAATCCACACATACATTTTTAATGCTCTACTACCTGCTGTTCTCCACCACGCATACACAGTTTCTCCTGAAGATACCTCCACTTTGCTGCAGGTGTGAACACAGTAGCCACACATCATGTGCATTAAAAGATGGTGTCCAGGCTTGACACACCTAGGCTATTCGTTAACAGACAAATTAATACACATTCTCAAAATGTTCCCCAAAGACCAGACGGGCAGTCACCATAGTAACCACTTCAAAATGGATAGTTAATGTGAAATTGCCCTGAGTCAGCAAGATGCTTTTTCTGTTTCTAAATCTGCAGCTTAAGTGCCCTGCTGTTACATCAGATGGCACAGACACACAGACAGGCATACACATAACTGCAGTGACTTCTTCAGGAACAGCTTTCATTTATGCCTTTACATCCACACAACATACATCCACATAAAAACATGCACACACTAAATGGGGGATTATTAGTTTACCAGCACTAAGGGTGATAGCTTTGTTTTTTCTTCCCCCATATCAATTTTCATTCATTCATTTTCTGAACCCTCTTTATCCTCACTAGGTTCACATTGGGTGCTGGAGCCTATTGCAGCTACCTATGGGTGAAGGTGGGGTACACCCTGGACGAGTTGCCAGCTCATCGCAGGGCCCACATATAGAGACAAACAACCAGTCACTCTAACATTCACACCCATGAGCCATTTTAGGGTGACCAATTAACCTATCAGTACATGTATTTGGATGGTGGGAGGAAGCTGGAGTACATCCCTGATTGGGAGAGAGTTTTCCATTTTAACAAAAAGGAAAATCACAAAACTCATAATGGTACAAATCTTTAGTTTCACCTTTCAGGTCATCTGTATTCTTATGCACTCTAAGCAGTTTCATAACATAAAAATAAATCCTATTTACCACAAGATGTCCATTATCGTGATCATACTATTAACTAATTTAAAAAAAAAAAACACCATGCATGTGTGTTGTGTGCGCTGATGTTCAGATTTACTTCTTACATATTTCAATTTTGTTATCAATTAACATTTTTCAGTGCTTAGTAGGCAGCTCAGAGCAGCGTCACAAGCCGAAGTTGGAAGACCCAACATTTTCTCTAAGGTCTCCAATTTGGGAGCATGTGGGATTGCCTGTCAGTTCTGTGAAAGGAGAGACAAGTCCACAAAACAAGCGTGGTGTGCTGGCATTGTTTCATAAAGATCAGTTATTGGTTAATTTTTTTTGTTTTAAATTGGTCTCCTTCACTGTACCAAAAATGTGTCAAACCTAAGACCCCTGTACTGAAAATGTATCAAACTGAAATTTTTCTGTACCATCACACCCCTAGTGCTCAGTGTGTAAAGAGTTCAGTCAGTGCCATAACAGCATTAAAAGTTCAGCACAGATCTCTATATGTAGATCTATGTGTATTTGAAAAATTCCACTCTGACACTTGCTTAACATCCTTTTGATGCCCAGTTCAGTTTTCAAAGCTGCAGTTGAAAGCCTTCCCCTGCTGTAAATGGGAACAGAAAATTAAATTATGTCAAGACTGAACCGGGCTATATTTCTGCCCTCCTTTAGATTCTTTAGGCTGACCACATCGGAACCTGATTCTTACTGTGTTTTGGTGTCAAGACTAAAATAGGTCTGAAAATATATCAGTATGTGAGGAGGATCAATAAAAAAGGAATTGGATTTTCAACAGCAGAAAGCTGACGCTTAATAACAGCACACAATCATAAATCTCAGTGACAGGGTGAGTTACGGTGAGAAATGTCCACTAGTCCACACAAACATAATTTGGGCACACATGTAAGTGTCTATAACTCAGAGACAATAAACCCGTTAAAGGTTGTCACATAGGATCAATTGGCTCGAAAGTAGGTTAAGGGTGCGTAGCTTAGATCCAGAAAACGAGGGCAAAGCCATAACTATACATCAAGACTGATTAAATGACTTAAAGGATGTAACAAATCAAGCTGTGATTTTTAATCAGAAGATACACGGTGCAATCTGTCAGACGCGCCAGTAAATTTTGTGCTGTTTTTGAACAGCGACTTTCTTCAGGAAGTATATCTGACACAGCAGACTCTGACTCATGAGAACTAAGCTGATTGCCAAGAAAACAGATAGTCAACAGAGAATCAAACAAACCCTTCAACAGGAACTGTCAGAGAATGTAAAACAAGGACTGGGTGAGCTGAGTTCAGCCATCCAGTGACAAAATGAGGGATGACTTGATTCAGATAGACGGCGACTTATTCTTAGGCAATCATACATACACACAGACCAGGCGAAATGTCTGCTGACAGAGACATTATGATCCCTGATTTAATGTCCAAATCAAGACAAGGAGAAAACTGGACTTGAAAGTATGCTGGATATCTGCAGGAAAAGAAGCCAAGTTTTTCAGAGTTAATCTGTATCTGTGTCTGAATTCTGCTTTGTCGGCAGATGCTCCAAAGAAATGCTGCCTGTTCAAGAGGCAGCTTTTCTATGGAGGCCAGAAATAGCTCCAGTCAGGTAAGCATGAATGATGTAACATGAACAGAAAGAGGGCTCTTTGCCAAGTCTTGTAGACTACGACACTGACAGCCGCAGCCAGTGTTTATGAATGAATAAGACTTAGGGTTTTAATGGTCACCTGGGACTGACTCAGAGCAGGGACAGTCAGTGGGTGGATTTGGTGGAATAGGATGAGGTGGTACTGACGTAAAAAAGGTGCCTTTGAACTTCTCTTAACTTTTTACTTGCCCCTGCATCATATTTTTGCTTTTTTCTATCATCTATACAATCATTTCACTCAGTCATATTCATTTGAAAAGCTAAACTCCAGATACTTCCAGATGTTGACCTCATTTACATCTGGGGACTACAGCTATCTGTCATGTATGCACTAATACAGCTATTATGCACCTTCTAAATGGAAATGTCCTTAAACTAAAGTCCTGCATTTTCTTTGAAGATCTTAGAGCTTTATTATATGTTTTTATGATTCCTGTATCTGCTTTTATTAATTTGATGACTGATTGCTGTTTAGATACATGTTTCTTGCTCTCAAAACTCTCACACAAAACTCACTGAGACAGCCAGGTAATGAAGAACTTGAATGTATTAAATGTTGAATGTACAATATTGGCATTGTTGTCTCCCTGCTATCAATCAATGCTAAAGTCTGTTGGAAACTCCATTTCTAAGGTGACAACTGTCACCATCGTCTACATCCATGATCACAGTATGTACAGCGATTTCAAGTTTTCAGCAAAAATTATTACGCTTTCTCCTGACCTCAAATGCCCCTCATTGGCTTCTCTATAGCAACGGATCCACAATGAAAACCTTCATCCGCACAGGAACAATTACTGAGCTTTTTTTTTTTTCAGAGTAAAAAAGTATTTTCCTGAAAGAGTAAATTGTGCTCTATATTGAGTTCAGAGAGTAGAGTTTTGAGTAAGAGAAAAAGCAAAATTATAGAGTATTTGATGTACAGGTGGAGCTTGTCAAAAAAGCTCTGGCTACTTCAAGAACAGGTGATCTGACTGATTATGCCTTCAGCCTCACTGGTGGATGAGATTAAACACATCTGTGGAGCCTGACTGATCTGGGAAACTTAAAGTTAGGAACCATGACAGAAGGAAAAAGTTGAGAATCTCTAAGTATCTAAGAACAGGGTTACAGGTTATCTTGAAATACTTGCTGGGTTTGGGTGGGTGTATGGAATACAGGAAGAGTTAGCAGGCTGGAGAATCTGGAAGGGTCAGAGAGACAGTGGAAATACTGTTGGCTCTGACCTTTCACAGGTCAAAGGGGTTGGCAGCTTATGATAAGGTATAGAGTAAGGTTACCTTCAGTTCATTGGCGTTCAGCAGGTAATTCATTAAAACAAGGTCAGCAAAAGTAGGCTTTTCCCCAATTACACACTCTCTACCAAACCTCACCTGCAGTGAACAGGTGATGTATAACAATCAATCAATCAATCAATCAATCAAACTTTTTCTGTAGCCCTTTTTATATTTTCATAATTCATATTATATGTAGCACAAAGTGCTTCACATCAAACCCCCCAATTGTCTCGTAACTACAAATAAAAATACGATAAAAGCAGCAGAATAAAACTATGTCAAAACTAAGAGTTTAAGTAACAGTGACAGACCATATGTGTGGCTCAAAGCTAAGCTCACAATCAAATAAAACACCCAACTTTTAACCTTATTAGTGGGGTATAGTGAGTGTGTTTGGAGCCTAGCCTTAAGCCTCTCTCTCTGAGCTTCAGGACCAACAACTAAAACCTTGGTTTTGCCCTGGTTGAGCTGGAGGAAGTTTGCTGCCACCCAGGACTTAATCTCTACAATACATTTTAAAAGGGTGTCAATTGGGCTAAGGTCACCAGGAGACACAGCAACATAGAGTTGAGTATCATCAGCATAACAATGAAAGTTAATGCCATGTCTCCTGATGACCTGTCCTAGAGGGAGCATATAAAGATTAAAAAGAGTTGGACCTAAAAGTGACCCTTGAGAAACACCACATTCCATTTTACACTTTTTCAATGAGTGTTCCAATGCCAACATAAAACTCCCTGTTTGTTAAAAACAATTCAAACCATTTGAAAACAGAACCAGAGAGACCAACGGTGTGATGTAATCTGTTTAAAAGAATATGATGGTCCGCCATGTCGAACACTGCCAAGTGTTCCAATAGGACAAAGACAGATAGTTTTTTGTTCAACAAGTCATTACCACCACCAAAACCACATGATCCAACCAAAGTGCGTCATCATGTAACTGCTGCATTAATGAGCCTATGTCTGTCTCCTACAATTATATTAATATCTGTGACTGTAACTCTGAACGGAGCAAAATGGCAAAAGAGTAAATTTTCAGACAATCTGAGTTGAGTCAGATATCACGACAAAGATATTAACACTAAATTGGGGAGAATTGACTCTAGAAAAACAGCTCTACCCAAAAGAGTAGCTTTAACTCCTATTAGACTGGGACCAAATGTTATCTGACACAGAGTAAAATTTTCTTCGAGTAAATTTTTCTCAGGTGAATTTCCTGTGCATGTACAACACATATTTCAACATGTGTCACATAATGGCATTGATTTTTCCTACAAATGTGTCATTTCGGCTTCAATCATCTGTGACACATGTTTGATTATAGATTACTGAGTAATGATGTAGTAGTTACTGTGGCCCTCTTCTACAGCTTCTACAATATCCTGGTTGTATAACTTTATGAGCAGTCATAGCAGGTGCTTATTCATCTCTCTAACACTCAACAGTGTCAGCATCAAGTGCTTTCGGGTAGTCGGGCAGGAGGAGGTGACGCATCCTTTGAGGGGAAAACGTTAAGAAGTGACGCACACCTCCAGCCGGCAGCGAGTATTCCCTCACGACTACAGCAGAGCGGCATGCGGTGCGGTAGCGGTAGCGGTGCGGCAGCGGCAAAGGCAGGGGCTTTTCCTCGTCCACCTCCTCCTCTGACTGCCCACGCATGAATGAACAGAAAGGATGACACACACACACACACACACACACACACACACACACACACACACACACACACACACACACACACACACACA
>JAPTGZ010000010.1:14434586-14450771 GCA_029814645.1 Fowleria isostigma | reverse complement strand
TCAAGAAATGAGAGAAAAAAAGTCATTAAAAAAATAATCACTCATTATTTTTCTTTTAATAAAAAATGAAAGCGGGTTTGACAGACCCAAATGCCACACAAGGGTTAACTCTATAACAGTGAAAACAAGACGGATCAGCTGTACATACCAGGCCTGCTCTGATTGGCTGCTGGGCCAGTGCATGCGGCACATGTGGCCGACCGTCCCGTTGTTCTTGGGGAAACACTTGAGGACACTGAACACGGGGTAGGGCACCATGACCAGCAGCGACAGCACCCACGTGGCAGCGATGACGCGGTAGGCATGAGAGCGGGTCTGCCAGGCCCGGGACTTCAGGGGGTTACAGATGGCGCTGTATCTCTCAATAGCGATGGCCACCAGGCTGAAGGTGGAGATGCTGACGGAGATCCCTGCAAAGGAGGCAAACATTTAGGTCCAGGTTAGACTTTCCTTTAAGTCTGTCATAAAGAGAAGTTTCGAAAGGATTCCTATTCATTCCTCAGGTCGAAACACCATTTTCTGTTATCGGCAATAAGAACTGGAAGAGTCAAAAAAAATTGTAGCCTTTTTGGCGTTAAAAAGAGCTAAAAAAAAAAAGGTTAAAATCTAATTCTTATCTGCTGTCATTGGTTGGCATGTTGGGATGTGATTGTTGTTTACCATGGGTGTTACTGGTGAATCAATGTTGCAGAAGATAACGGTGTTTCCACGGTAACTATGAAACCTCTGAATGGGTTATATGTGATGACCATGAAAAGACGAGTAACTTTATTTTATGACAGTTATTTACATGTTTTGATTGGATTAATAGTTCAGAAGTTACTCCTCATCTGCCAAGGTTGTTTCCTCGTTTGGACTTCTAGCATGGACATGACCTTGGTCCCACACAGACACATACACATACACCTCTCTTCACTGTCACTCTAGGGCCCCCTCCCCCGCCTCTCCGTGATGTGGTGATGATGTGGGGAAGCGGCGACACACCTGGAGGTCTGCGCGCACTCCACTGCTGTCGAATGTGTCGGTTTCCCCAACTCTTGTCCCATTCTCATGTGCTGTGTCAAGTCTTAACTGTTGGTCTTAACTGTGCTTACATGTTGATGTGGGACGACTGTGGCGCAGGTGGTAAAGCAAGTCGTCCAATGATCAAAGGGTCAGCGGTTCGACTCCCGCCTCCAACTGTCCGCATGTTGAAGTGTCCTTGGGCAAGACACTGAACCCTTATGTGATTGCCCCCAGTGAGTAGTGAGGTAGTGTCTTGTTTCATGGGAGACCCCCCACTGGTGTATGAGCGTGTGCGTGAATGGGTAAATGTGAAGCTTGTATTTTAAAGCGCTTTGAGTACCATTAATGTTTCGAAAAGAACTATGTAAGTACAGACCATTTACATGTTGAGGTGTTTTTTGTCAGCATGACTCGGCGTCCCATCTACTGGGTTTAAACACTAGTATCGGATGAAGTGTAATGCTGTCCTTTTTTTCCTCTCCTATCCAGATGTGTCTTTTTTCTTTTTTGATAAACCGGAGCGCTGCCCAAGTAGCAATCCGGCAGTTCTTTTGTCCTGAATTCCCTTATATGTGTTGCTGTCTTTATGTTATTCTCAGACGGTTGTAACTGGCAAGACAAATCTACCTACGGGTACCAATAAAGTCACCGTGAACTTTGTTATTGAACAGTTCAGATCAGTGGATCATTGTTGTTGCCAGTTGCTGTTTGGGTCTTTAAGGGTTAACACGTTTGTACATCGTTATTGACACCTTTGATCGTAAGTGAGCGTGGGATAGGGAACATGGGAATAACAGTAGTTTAGGACACAAAGCACCGTCTGATCTGAGCTCAGCAGTTTCTTATTCTCATCTAATTCCCTAAAGCACATGCAAGACATCAGCTCCTGTGGAATTAAAAAAAAAACGCAGAATGAAATGTTTTGCTGTCTTTTTATTTTTTACCAGTTACCACATCCGGTCCCAAAAGTTGCATCTGAAACATTTACCCCAAATCTCTTAGCATATTTCTGATAATAGTGACATAAAATTAAGCTTAAAAGTAGTAAATTCTCTAGATTTTTTTGATAGAAAAAAAAAAAACAGTTATATCCTCCTAAATGTACTTTTTTTTAATATTTATTCCGTTATTAGTAAAAAAATAATAAAGCAAGATGTGATTTGTGATATTTCTAGATAGAATTGGATATGATAATTTGTCTGTTGAAAAGCCCCTGGATGGAAAAACTAATAAAGTCGAGGAAATTATTTAATCACTCGCGCCGTTTCAACGATGATTGGACCTTCAAGTAACCCGAGTGAAGGGTCGCTGCTGTGCATCACACCTACTACACTACAGCTCATAATGCCTTTCTGTGCTCTATTTTCAGACGCCTTAGAACACTTTAATAGAGGACGTCAGCTGCGTGGGCCGCCCTTCACTGTGGACCAGGATGCATCTGTGCTCCCGCTGCTTAAGGAACGTGGACATAGGCAGGTCTGACCATCTGGGAATGTGAACCGAGTGATCCAATGATGGTTGTGCTTAGCATCATTAGGCAAAGGTTCTGGACGGCAGCTGTGAGGGTTCTGGATAGCACCACTGGACCAAAGGTGCAACAGAGCAAACATCACCGACATCTATTAAGAAATTTGTCTACACTGTAAAAAATGAGAATAAATTGCTTAGTTAAATTGAATAGTTGCTTTCGATGTTTTATTAGTTTGCTGTTTATTGGTTTTTATCTTATTTTTGGATGTTTTGTTGTAGTCAAAATGGATAATTTTTCATCTTGAGTGAAAACTGAAAATGAAGATAATTACAGTTTTATATGTTCTGTAAAGGGTATAACAAAAAAAAAAGAAAAAAAAGTGGTGCCAGGCACAACAAACCCCGCCCCTTGCACATGTTGTAGCTTATCTTGGCTACAGTCCAACTGATGTCATCATGTCTATGTGTGTGCTGATGTCAGCATATAAAATGTCTCTATATATGTGTCAAGTTTGAAGTAAGTTGAAGCAAAATGTATGTTTTTATAGACATTTGAAATTTCACCAATTATAAGTGAATGGGAGAGTTTTCATTTATTTATTCATTTATTTAATTCTGGAAAAAAAAAAAAAAAGACCTTTAACCTACTTTTCCCAAAACATAACCAAGTCTATTCTGGGTCACTGGCAATCTATAAGCCCAGTTTGGTATAAATTAAACAAATATTTTTTTCTGCTACGGATATTTGAAATTTTGCCCATTATAAGGAAATGGGAAAAACTACATTTTTAAAAATTCATTAAAAATTTGTACTTTGAGCGATTTTTCCAAAAATGTAATCACATCTATAGTGGCTCACTGGCAATCTATAAACCTAATTTGGTATGAATTCAAACTGTAGTTTTGCTGCAACACACATTTGAAATTTTGCCCATTATAAGTAAATGGGAAAAAAATACGATTTTAAAAATTCATAAAAAATTTCTACTTTGATCGATTTTTCCTAAAATGTATCCACATCTCTTCTGGGTCACTGGCAATCTCTAAACACAATTTGGTATGAATTCAACTAATAGTTTTGCTGCTAGATAAATTCGAAATTTTACCCATTATAAGTAAATGGGGGGGGGGGTGTTCAGTAAAAAAAAAAAACATCCCTTTGACCTACTTTTCCCAAAATGTATTAATATCTATCCTGGGTAACTGGCAATCAATAAACCAAATCTGATATGAATTCATCCAATAGTTTTGCTGCTTTAGACATTTGAAATTTTGCCCATTAAAAGTAAATGGAGTAATTCTTTTTTAAATTAAAAAAAAAAATTGAAACTTTGACCTATATTTCCAAAAATATGATGACATCTATTCAGGGTAACTGGCAATCAATAAATCAAATTTGATATGAATTCCCCCAAGAGTTTAGCCGCTATGAACATTCCATTTTTTTTTCCATTATAAGTAAATAGGAGAAAAAAAAGATTTAAATTTTTTTTTTAAATTTGAAACTTTGACCTATGTTTCCCAAAATGTGATGACACCTATTCTTGTTCACTGATAATCACTGAATTTGGCATATTGAGTGAACTCAATAGTTTTTTCTGCAGCAGACATTATAAAATTTTGCCCATTATATGTAAATGGGGGAATTTTTTTATTTTTTTTTTACAAAATTTATAAAAAATTTGAAGTTTGACCTGCTGTTCCCAAAAAGTTATGATGGCATCTATTTTAAGTGACTAGCAATCTACAAACCAAATTTAGGATGAACTCAACCAGTAGTTTTGCTAATAGAGTGTTAACAAACAAAGAAACAAAAACAAACAAAACCCATTACCCCTTGCCTCTCCTTTTTTTTTTTTTTTTTTTCTGGGGGGGGGTGATAAAACATGAGAGCTAACTCATTGTAACATTTCCAAGCATCTCACCATGATGTTCCCCATGGGTCCTCCCTCATCCTCTCCGTAGGTGGAGATGATGACGTTGACGGTCTCCACGATGCGCTGGAAGGTCTGGTACAGCTCATCTGGCTCCAGCTGCAGCTCTAACAGGGCGCGGTCCATCTTATTCATCATCAGAACTGGCTTGATGCGTTCACCGATGGCCTGTCGTAGTACGGTCTCCGTCTGCACACACACACCTGGTAGGAGACAGGAGGGAGTGTACCTGGGTAAAACAGGACTGACGGTCTGTGTGGGAAAGAGAGCATGTGTGATAGGTTCCATCAGTACCTGAGACACAGTCCACCACCACCAGGGCTCCGTCTGTTACCCTGAGGGCAGCTGTGACCTCAGACGAAAAGTCCACGTGACCTGGAGAATCGATCAGGTTGATGAGGAAGCCGTTTCCGTCTTTGCATTGCTTGATAAATGCCAGATCATTATCTCCAAGTTCGTAGTATAGGGAGATAGCCCTGAAGGACAGAGACAGACCAGGAACAGATCAGCGTCACTGGAATGTTCATAGAACTGGACTATGATTTCCAACTGTGAAACTATTACTGACATTAGAATGAAGCTGAGAATGTTGGATGGTTTTAACAAAACATTACCAATTTTAAGTGTAAGAGTTTCTCAAACAAAATCTTAAGACATTTTTTTTGTTGAGTACCCCTTTGGAGGACAAAAATTGTCCAACCCCCCCTCAACTCCAACACCATTGTAACACTGGTGCAATTATATCACTACTGTAGCAACACTTTTTGCTTTTCCTTGAATAATTTCTTGTGCAAAATTACAAATAACTTAGATTTTTGCATGAATAATACAAATAAACTCAACCAGACAATATTTATCAAATAAAAATAGGAAATGTGCAATTATCTTACAACTATGACAATAAAGTTACTTTTTTTAGAACAACAAATACATTTTGGTAACAAAGATGAACATTTTAATAATATCAGTGGTTCACTCAGCCTGTTTCCTTTGCACATCTCAGAACATTAAAATGAAAACTGTGCAAAAACAGAAACATGTCCCATCCTTCCAAACCTAAACTCTTTGTCTAGTCTAGTGACAGATCACCATGGCAACAGAACTGTTTGTTGCATGTCTCTAAAATAAGTCCAGGATGCCCCAATATTAAAACATTAGTTCCACCTGACATACATTCAACCTGACGAAAAAAAAAACACCCAGGAGAGATCCACGCCCCCCCCCTTACAAGCCTTCGCGTCCCCCCAGGGAGCCTGTCCCACAGTTTGAGAAACTTCAGCAGGGCTGGTCACAAAAATGTTCTTCACAAACTAAGTTCTGACCATTTCTTCTGGTTTGATTAAATTCACATCATTATATAATTACTGAGAACAATTATCAATTTATATTTATTACTAACCTTTTAAGAATGTCTGACTTCCTGATTTGTCTACTTTGAATCTCAATATCACAATTCCACTCTGTTGTAAATATGTATATAGTCATTAAAGTTTTATTACTTATTACATTCTTATTATTTTATATTTTTCCTTTGCACAATCTTTATGCATGCACATACAGTTGCAGAAAAAATTATTAGACGGGCCTATGTTTTCTTCAGTTTCTTGTTCATTTTAATGCCTGGTACAACTAATGGTACATTTGTTTGGACAAATATAATGATACAATGAAAATATCATAATGGTTTAATTTCAGAGCGGATATCTATCCATTTTCCATGGTTTTCTTTTCTGTCTGTTTTAGTCACATGATATACACAGGAGTTAGTACTTCATTGCATACCCATTGTTTTTGATGACTTTTGATGGTCTAATCCTTTTTTCTGTGCCTATATTTTCCTGCTTTTTATTCTGTTACTTCTTTGACCATTGAATTTCCCCGTGGTGGGATCAGTAAAGTCTAGTCTGGTCTCATCTAATCAAAAAACTAATATTTGCTCCAGGATTCTTTTATTTCCTCAAACAATAACTGGGTATTTATTTAACTGAAAGGCAGAATGTAAGAGGCCTTTACATCAGCGGCTATGCCTTTATTTTCTATTCTCTCTGTGTTATAAGCAACATCTCACCAGTCTAGAAACTAACATATAACTGAAATAAAAATATGCTGCAAATGTATCTTCATGTGTGACTGTCCGGGATTTCTGAAGTTCTGAAATAGATGTGATACAAATGCAGCCACTTTTCTTCTCAGGGAAGTTTTTCCATTCACTGCAGCAAAAACCTAACCCATCTTTAATGGACTGCACTGAACACAGAGACTGTGTTCATACTGCCACACTGAAGCTTCAGTTCACAGTCAGTCAGATCGGATTGTTTTTGTCACGTTCATGTTGATGAAAAGCAGGTCAGAGCATACACAGGAAAAATTAATGAGCAATTTTTCCAGAGTCAAAAGTATTTTCCTCAAAACAAGTAAATGTGGCTTTATATTGAATATATTTGGTTCTATATTGAGTAAATTTTGCTCTCTATTGAGTAAAGGTGGCTCTATTTTGAGCATATTTTGCTCTATATTGAGTAAATGTGAATGTATTGAGTATATTTTGCTTTATATTGAGTAAATATGGTTCTTTATTGAATATATTTTGCTCTATATTAAGTAAATGTGGTTCTATATTGACCATATTAGTCTCTATTGAGTAAATATTGCTCTATATTAAGTAAATGTGGTTCTTTATTGAGTATATTTGTCTATATTGAGTAAATGTTGCTCTATCTTGAGTATCTTTTGCTCTATAACAGGGGTGGGCAATCCTGGTCCTCGAGGGCCGGCGTCCTGCATGTTTTAGATATTTCCCTTTTCCAGCACACCTGGTTCAATTAATGATCAGCTCATCATCCAAGTCTGCAGAAGCCTGATAATGACAGAATGACTTCCAGGTGTGTGAAAGAGGGAAATATCTAAAGCGTGCAGGACTGCGGCCCTCGAGGACCAGGATTGCCCACCCCTGCTCTATAATGAATATATTTTGCTCTATATTGAGTAAATGTGAATATATTGAGCATATTTTGCTTTATATTGAGTAAATGTGGTTTTATATTGAGTATATTTTGCTCTATATTAAATAAATGTGGTTCTTTATTGAGTATATTTGTCTATATTGAGTAAATGTTGCTCCATAATGAATATATTTGGTTCTATATTGAGTAAATTTGGCTCTATCTCTATATTGAGTATGTTCTGCTCTATATTGAGTAAATTTGGCTCAAAATTAAAGTATATTTGGCTTTATATTGAGTTTGGAGAGCTCTACCCAAGAGTAACTTCTATTCTTTTTAGAGAAGGACCAAATGTTATCTGAGTGGAGTAAAATTTTCTTCAATTTGTCAATGTTACTCAAAAGTTCTGTGTATATGATACAATGTTTGGAGTTGGTCCACACTTGTCTGCAGTGTGGGTGACTCCTATGACCCACGTACGTTGACTTGATGGTGATGCAGCGCTCCTGCTCGTCTTTACGTGTGTCTGTGAACCGAGTCTCTCCAGCTCGGGCTGAAGCGATGATACCGGCCTTGCACACCAGTGAGTCAGTCAGAGTGGACTTCCCATGATCCACGTGGGCGATCACAGACATGTTCCTGATATTGGACTTCTTGTCCATGATGGCACGGATCTGGTCTACAGTGAAGTTCACCTGTTGGGAGGTGGGGGTGAGGGACACATTCATCCAGTTAGTGGTGGTGCATGGATTTTACTTTCACGATACGTTGAAATTTATTTATGCCCACTATCTCTGTAGCGGTTCCAAGTAGAGTTATAAAAAGAAAGACATGCTTGAAACTGAATCCAGCAGCCTGGCCAGGAGGAGTGGGAGCACTGGATAAGGACTTTACCTTCTGGTATCTCAGCAAGAGCCAACAGATCAGAAATGACTGAGTCACCACTGAGCAGCTGAATGGGTGCAGTTCACTAGTTGGCATTTGGAAGGAATTAGAACCAGGGCTACCAGGTCAAACAACATCATATACGTCTCTACATATAGTGAAGTTCACATTAGAAGTAGAGAACCTTTATGGGATACTGTTTAAGAGGCACTGGAAAATAAAGTAAAGCCAGTGTTTAACCTTTTAACTACTCCACCAAAAAAACCCAAAAACAAACAAACATGAAAAATGTTTTTGTTTGCATTTCCTATTCCCTTGGGTAAGTAATTTGTAGATTTTTTTAAATTTTTTTTTAAACCATACTTCCTAATATGAACTCAGAAAGTACATACTGATTTAATTCCTTCAACATGTTCTTGATGTACTACCAGTAAATGTTTAATATTTACAGCAATATATGAACAGAGGTTTGGATTGTAGAATAAATAATCCATTATTTCACATTAGTTTAATTTTTCTGCTCTTACCATAAAGCAATAAATTAACCATATATTTAAAAAAAAACTTATTACACATCTAATGTCATTTTTTTTTTTTTTTTTGTGGTATCAACTGATATAATTATGTGCAGGAAGGCCTCTTATACTATGATATGCCAAAAAAAAAAAGTATTCATATCTTTCATATTTTTACCAAAAAATGTCCAAATGTCTTAAGTGATTTTCATATTTCTTGGTTCAATTAGGTTCAGATAAGTTAGTTTACTCCACTTATTGAAATATAGACACTCAAAATGTGATAAACCATATGGTCAAATAAGCAGTTAATAGGCTATAAATTAAAAAAAATAATAATTACATTAAGAGATGATTAAGCATGAACACGCCTGTTGTGACTTATCTGACCTTATTAAAAAAAACAAGTATGACACAGACATGATCTGAGCGACAATGATCAATCATATGATGCATTAAAATTTTAAAACCATGTCAGCTCATCCACTATTACAGGCTGGCCAGTCAGATAAAACACACCACAGGTCTGTTTGGCCGATGTATTCATGTGCACATGTGACAATACTTGTTGGCTTACTTATGTGAATCAGGGCATGGATATGACGCAAGACAATTTTGGGAACAACCGTTATAGTGGGGTTGAATATCCATCTAAATCGGTCATAAACTGTCGTGCCCGATCTGCGTCAGGCTCACCGGGACTGTGTGTTGCGTTTGTGGTTTATATAAACCGTCAGTCTTGTTAGATTACCCGCTGATTTTGGGGATTTGCTGTGCGTCTATCACAGTGAGGCGCAGCGGGCCGTGCGGACCAGGCCAGAGCCCTGCGTTATCCACCGGCTGCTGCGTATGTCCCAGCCGATCACACACGGAGCCCTTATCTGATCACATTTCATCACCCAGCCCCGGCATCCATTTCACCTGACAGCCTCGGCTGCAGCTTGTTGCGCGCAAATCATTACACGTGAACGTGAAGGTTATTCTGAAGAGCGCACTTCGCAGATAAAATATACAACATCAGGACGTAAAAAACACCCCCGTTAGGATGGACTCACCATTTTGCCTGCTGGTCGCTGGTCTTTCTCGGGTACGGTTTATGTCTGTAGACACTACCTCTGAGGACAGGCAGTCCCGGTGGTGTCAGGACAGGGGAGACGCTGCTGCTGCGGCTGCGGCTGCGGCTGTCGTGTGTCTGTTCTGAGCTGTCAGTAGGGCAGTGCAGGGGCGGCGCCGGCAGAGGGCGCTGTTCCCGCTCAGGGGTTCACTATCGTGTTTCAGCATGTTTCCCTGGATGTCTGCCTAGGCCACTGCTGACTGGATGGGCGTGAGTCATGCTCTTGTGTATGACTTCTCCCTGTGCAATATATTTTTTTCCAATTTTCTTAAGAAAAATAAGTGTAGTTTTAATAATATTATGCCTCAGTCTATCATTTACACATTCCATTTCCAAAACGCCATAAATCCATTTGAATACTTTTCAGGAAAACTACTTTTTATTTTTTTAACCTAGAGCCACAAATTTTGTAATATTCAATTTATCCTGTTAAATGGTTTGTTGGCGTAGTCTGAACATGTTGAACAGTGATTGTTAATTCAAACAACAATATTGTTGATAATAAATTCAAAGTTGTAGTTTTTTCAAAATGCTGTAAATCCATCCATTTTTTTTTCTCAAAAAATGTATAGTTCTTCTCTTTAAAAAAAAACCAAAAGTACAAAACCAAAAAAACAACAAGAGAATATGCAACATATGACACCAGGGACTCATACCATAAATAAATATAAATTCAAATAAACATATATGAATATAAAATCACTTAAATGCATAAATAAATACATAACATAAATAAATAAATAACAGCCAAATGAAATAAATAGTAACATTAGATTAGACTTTACTGATCCCACCTTAGGGAAATTTCAAAGTTTCCAGCAGCATCATACAACACAAACAAGGACAGCTAGAAAAGAACCACCAGTTCATAAACTAAACAGTAAAATAAAACAAATATTTTCAATTTCATGTTTCAATATACTCCACTACAAAACAAATAAATTAGAAATAACACACATACAAATATCACTAAATAAAAAAAATTCAACAATGTTAACAATACAGTTAAATAATTTAATAACACATTCGGGTTAATAATCATTAAGTGCTGAACGTGTAAAATGTAACAATAGTAATGATAACGCTCACTGAATTCTGACTGGTCCGGAGGATATATTACGTTTTGGCTAAAAAGAGGTTTGGCACTTATAGTGGTTTGGAATAACTGCATCTTGCAGTATATTTTAAACAAGAATATATAGTGATTTGGCATGAAATGTTGATGGAGCAGAGAATAGGTTCAGTACACAGTAAAATGGCATGACCAACTCCATGTTTAAAAACCAGGCTTTTATAGCGTTTTGGAAAAGAACTCTTCATATGTGCATGATAACTTCACATCACAGTGGATCTACAAGGAAACAACATATTTAGAAACAGGTGACACAGTGGTGCAGTGGCTCGCATTGTTCCTCACAACAAGAAGGTCCTGGGTTCGATTCCAACATCAGTCAATAAGGGTGGGGCCTTTCTGTGTGGATTTGCATGTTCTCCCCATGTCTGCGTGGGTTCTCTCTGGGTACTCTGGATTCCTCTCACTATCCAAAGACATGCACTAATAGGTTAACTGATTATTCTAAACATAGGTGTGAATGTGAGAGTGTTTGTTTGTCTCTACATGTCAGTCCTGTGATGAACTGGTGACGTGTCCAGGGTGTACCCCGCCTTCATCTTTAAGTGGCTGGGATAGGCTCCAAGCGACCCTAGTGAAGATAAAGGGGGTTCAGAAAATGACTGAATGAATATTTAGCCACAGGCAGAATATTGGTAAAATTACACTAGAACTTCTTTTAAGACATTTCATGTTGTGATTAATTTTTTTGAGAAAGGATAGTTTGTAAATGTAAAAATTTTCATGTAATTTTTCTTTTTTTTTGCACTAAAACAAATTGAAAGCTTTGTAGTTGTCATTATTTTATATGTAATTACTGGTGCATTACTAGTGGGTTCTAGATGTGGTAGTTTTTATGCTGTTTTTTTATGCTGTTGTGTGTTTGTGGATGCTGCTCCACATTTATCCAACAGTCACTGTCAAAGCATTCTGAGCAAGTGTCCTCACAACATGATTGTAAGTCTACTATATTCCAAAATTACTATTGTTTCCCAAAATATTGGTCCTATCAATTTACCATTTTCACCTTGACCACAAATACATAAGTATGCAAACCACAGCAGTAGCTCTGTATGGATTTTTGTATGAGTGCCTGGACACACATACATGCACACACACAGAGGCCATTTGACTTTTATAATATAGATGAGAATATTTTACTGGTCTGATAAACTGTAAATCATATTGGCCTGTGTGTGGAACATGAATTAAAATGTTTTTGACTTCCTTGATTGTTAATATCTTCAGTGTGATTTTTGCATTTCACTAATTTGTCCCATGGGCTGGATTGGACACTTTGGCAGGTTGGTTTTGGCTCACGGGCACATGTTTGTTATCTGTTCCTTAGAGGTACCTTACACTTTGATATCATACCTGACTTAAAGGGGACATTCAAGTCCACCCATAAAATTTCAAATAATCTATGCACAAAACACCTACACAGTTCTTGTTGTGTAGATAGTTGTCATGAGACAAAATGTGAATCTAGTTGTAAGGACATGTGTTCCAAAACTTTAATAATAATAATAATAATGATAATAATAGTAATAATAATGGATTCGATTTATATAGCGCTTTTTTATTAAGGCATACTCAAAGCGCTGACAACATTACATTCCAAATAGATCTCAAGCATCCCCTAAAATAATGTTTTTCCCACATTCTTGATGTCAAATATAACCATTAAACTGATTTTATTAATATGTGTTTCTTGTAATTATGAAAAAAATAGTTTAATCACCAGCAGATTTTATAATAACACTAAGGATGCACTGAAATTGTGTCAAACAACATGCCCTTTTACCAAAACTGATTTAGTATAGTAGAGGAAGAGGAAAAGCAGTAAGTCATATGACATACAGAAAAAAATACATCTTCTAGCCATATGCTGACACCATGGGTAGACTAAAGATAAGTCCTCTCTTCTATTTTTTTTTTTTAAGTCCTCTCTTCTATTTTTCATATTTTTCCCAATATATTCAGCCATGACTGAGTCTGTCACTCTAGCCAATGCAATGGATGTGACAATGTAACTCCAGCTTCAACAGCCAGATCAGAATTCATGCAGCTTTCCCATCACTTTTAATGGAGAACTGTCACATCACTGCACTGGACAAAGTCACTCACATACTATAAAGTAATTGAACCAGTAATCCAGCAGTAAAATGAATCCCAAACAACATATCTAATAGTAAAACACTGACATGGACTGATTTACTATTAGACAGGTTATTTTGGATTCATTTTGCACAATGAATATGGATAAGAACAACACAGTTAACCATAAGAGACAGTTTTATTTTGAATATCCAAATGTTATGTGTAGTATAGTATTTTCCACTATGTGAGACTTATTTTACAGAGTTGAATGACCTTAACACTTAAATCCACAAATTCTGTGCATGTGTCTCATACTGGTTACTGAACAGCCAAACAAAAACATACATCTGAGCAGAAAATCTGAATTGAACACTACAGCTGGCAGTGTCATCACAGTTTGTGCATTTATTTTATTACTTGTAATCACACATGATATTTTTTATTTTTCTGTATCTGCCCAAAGACCAAACTGGGACTCAAAACATGCTGGTTTGTTGAAGTATTATCTAATTAAACTTTATGCCAGAATCATAAAATTACATACGCTGTCTCAAACATAGACTGGATCTTCAACTGTTAAATGTAGCCTGCAAAAAAAAGCATGAAAATATAAACAATAGGCTATTATGAAGGCAATATACATGGCAAAATGAATTACCTTTTTAACTCAACTTGATGAAATAAACTAAAAAGTGTAACAGATAACAACACTCATTTTTACCTGGAACATTTTTATATGAAGTAACTTACTAATAAATATTAACCTGATTAAAATCCGTCTTCAGTTTTAAAGGTGGTGTCCATGTTGCTGATAGTTTTGTGAAGTGTCCTGAACCTGTTTGGATAGAAGAACATCTCGACAGCGTCAGGTTGTTGTAGCAGGCCATCACCAGGGGAGGGCAGAACAGGACAGAGCATCTCAGCAGGGTCAACGTGAAATGTACAATGAACTGCATTGAAGTCAATAGGCAGCAGTAAAATGAAACAAGACACTGTTTTAATGTTGTAACTACATGCACCAACATGTATGTTGAAGTCTACAGGTTATCGACATTACCCGTGATGTAAAGGTTGTCGTACTGTCACAGTGTCAGCCTGTGGTGGGCAGAACGTATACAACTGACCTACTTATTTCATCTGCTGGATGTCCATTTTTGAGACAGCTGAGCTCAAGTCTCTACCTAACGCCTACACAGATCTGTTGTGTGTTCCTGAGAATGCAATGATCTTATTTTTACCTAAATTCATTTACATCTTTCGCTCATCTCTTTTAATTACATTTTGAATTATAGGTTAATCTTAACCCATAAAGATCCAATGCTACATTTATGGCAGTTCTAAAATGAATTTTTCTTTCTATTTAATTTTTCTGAAATGGTTTATCATAATTTATTGTAATATTATCCTTTGTATTTTGTATTTTTTCTTGTATTTTCCTATATTTAATTTCCTATATTTAATTAAGATACTCATGAAAACTCAAAGTAAATTCACAGGTTATTATACAAAAATAGACAAAACTAAACTTGAGCAAATTCTACCATAAATGGCAACTGTTAAGGGATTTTTTTGTGACAATGTAATCCCCTCTATTTTCTCTTTTCCTTTTTTTTTTAAAAAAATGTATTATTATTTAGTTATTTGTATTTATTCTAATGTTCATGTGACCAGTTAAATTATTTATAGACTATGTTTAAGTATTCTTTTCACTGTATTGTTTTGTAGGGTTTTATTTTTTGTAATTGTTTTGGTCTTAAAAAAATATGCAAATCTAAATCTAATGGAGTATACAAATATGTTTAATGTTGACATCAGTGTGCTCTGGTATATGTAAGTGCCTTTTACCTCTTGTATGCACATCAATAAAAATATGAAAAAAAAATAGAGAAAACTGAAGAAAAAGCAACTTTTTCAGCAAAACATATCATTAACTGAACAGTAAATTAAGTGTCTCCAGCCACTGTCACTGATCCAACTCCATGGGTCTTTTTAGTGAATCAATGTTGTAGAAGATGACAGCGTTTCCACGGTAACTACAGAGCTTCTGAACATTCAAATAGGTCATATCTGATGACCATGAAAAGATGATAAACTGTATTTTACACCAATTATTTACATATATTGATAATGGATCAAAAGGTATTAAACCATTTATATCAGTTGATGGTTTTGGTTGATGGTGGATTTTTGAGTCTTTATGGTTTAATCCAGTTAGATATTGTTTTCTGTTAGTATTTACTATTTGGTAATAATGATTTACAATATCTAACGTAATCATCAATTTGAGGGATGATAAAATTTAAAGTAGTTTTAATGGCCTTTTAATTTTGAAAATGTCAGGCATCAGCTTTTCTCCCAGAGCAAAACACATTTTTTATTACGTCCTTCGGGCTGATTATCTAAGCTCAAAGACAAAGGAAATGTAAAAAAAAAAATCAAGATGAGTTGTATGGGTACATGACACTGAATCTGCATATAAAAAGAGTTATCCTTAGACGAAAAGAGAAAAAGTTCAGTTGTAAGGAGTTGAGAATTTCATCTGCTTACACCACACAATCTGCAGTGTTCCACATACATATTCTGCCATTCTTTAATCTCTTATATTTCATTTTTCTTAATTAATAATAATAATGATAACAACTTTATCTATATAGCACCTTTAAAAACCGAGTTTACAAAGTGTTTTGACAAAGTAATGGGCACAACAGCAGGATGCAATTAACTGATTGATTGATCATCATCTTTATAATATTATTGTCTGCATTTTGTGGTTTTTAAGTGAAAATTAGGTATTTTATCTATATTTCTTTTACTTGTAGGTGTTCCTAAAAGGTCAGGTTAAAGCTGAGGGTTATTATATTAGAAACAGAGAAAACAAGAAAAATTGATTATTTCAGCAAATATATAATTAACTGATTATAAAAACAAATGTCTTCATCCACTGTCACTGATCCAACTCCATGGGTTTTACTGGTGAATTAGTGTTGCAGAAGATGACTGTGTTTCCATGTTCATTACAGAGCCTCTGAATGTCCAAATGGGTCATATCTGATGACCATGAATCAGAATCAGAATCAGAATCAGAATAGCCTTTATTGTCATTGCAATT
>JAPTGZ010000010.1:14416770-14426774 GCA_029814645.1 Fowleria isostigma | reverse complement strand
ATAGATAGATAGATAGATAGATAGATAGATAGATAGATAGATAGATACTTCTGGGATTTGTTTTTTCAACTTACTGGTAAGGAAATATGGTAACTTTACTGACCTTGATTTTCCACATGACAAAAAAAATTGACAAATTTTACAGTAAAAGTCTGGTTGTGTCCTCCAATACCACACTAAGGTTGTAACTATGAAAGTTAGAGCATTTCTATGAGTCCCCTATACAAGGTTAATATATTAATTCATTCATTTATTTTCTGAAGTCTCTTTATCCTCACTAGTATCACAGAGGTTGCTTGGAGCCTATCCCAGCTACTTAAGGGCAAAGGCGGGGTACACCCTGAATGTGTCATCAGTTCATCACAGGGCTGACACAGAGACAAACAATCACTCTCTCATTCACACCTATGGGCAATTTAGATTAATCAATTAGCCTATTAAGGCATGTGTTTGGATGGTGGGAGGAAGCTGGAGCACCTGGAGAAAACCCCCCCTATCCACTGCACCATGTGTCCAAGGTTAATATACTATTAAGATAACATGCTTTAAATCCATGAGTGCAGACATACATAATTTATTATTTAGTTTTTACAAAACCCATACTGATATTTTGTAAAATAAATGCTATTGTTTCAGTTTTGTAAACAACTGAGTGAGTTATGGCCTCATGACTAGGAGAAAATGTGGATCCCAAAGTGATGTGAGTTGAGAACCAGTTGCTCAGTACATTATTTTCAGGATAGAAAAATACATACCAAAGAGCTGGTGTTCCTAATAAGTGTGAGCGTGGTGGGTGTGTGTGCTCTGCAGAGAGACAATAGATGAGAAAGGACACAGACTGAAACAGAAGCAAAGCCTGCCTGAAAAATATGAAAAAACATGGTGTATTGCCTCTGGTTTATTTAATGAGGTTTTGTTTTTATCTTAACAATATGTGTTTGAGTTTAGCTCATTAGTTAGAGTATAAATTAGGAACGGAATGATGAATGTTTACACTTATTCAGAATTATTTTTTTTTTTAAAAATCTAAAAAAAATATTGCATCAAGTGTTCATAATTATTAGTTTATCAAAAACACACTGAGTGTTCTTATATCAGTGTAAAAACAGTAACACCAATTAATTAGATTTGCTGCAACAAGTAAATACAAAGGCTGGGCTTTCTACATGTCCTAATAACATAGCAATATTAATGAGCTGACCTTGAGACAAACCAGTGGAATGTGACGTGAATTATAATGGATGATGTGTCATAAGATCATTGAAGGTCAAGATGCTAAAAAAATCATGAGAGCTGATCAAGAACTCAAGCGTGTGAAAAAAATTCCCACCTGCATCTTTACATTCCACTTTACTTTTACTGCCATAAAATTTTTACACTTGGAGGCCATTATTTTGTGTTTATGATGTAAAAGAGAATGGAAAATGAAAAAGAAAAAAAAAAAAACACAGACAGACTGCCATATTGTATTGTGAGTGTTTAATCTTCCCTTCCTGAAGCACGGCTGTAGATTTGACAGGTTCAGTGGTATATCTGTGCAACAACTGCAGTACATATGGTACAATAGCTTTCATTTCTCTGGTCTGTGCACACTGGAATTTCCCAGGTGCACAACTGCAGTTATCAGTTAAGTAAGATAACAGCCATTCAACCACATATTTCATGGCTGCTGGAGTGATAATTCCATTTGTGTCTCTCCACTCCTCATCTTTGCTTATAAATCTGAAAAAGTACAGTATACACACTTTGGGTTTGTGGTCTCGCTTGCTGCTTTTCCTTTAAATCCGAGTCACCTTAGCTCTGTATTTTTAACATGTGAGGTGCCTTTTCAATCTCACGCCTCTTTGTCGAGATAATTCAAACTGTGGAAGCATTTGTATGGACTTGAGACATTCTTATATGTATGAATACAGCAGGTACAATAACATGATTGAAAGTGAATCAAATACCACACCTGTGACTTCATGCGGCATTTCATACTATTTGGCAAAACACCAGCTGAATCAGTTTTCCTTCATGACCAATATACCCATGAGTGGATCAGTACCACCAACAAGATGTAATACCTTCCCAGCCCACCCCCTCCCTGCTGTAAAGTGCATCCAGGTGTGGAGGATAATATTGTGTTATGATTATGCAGAAACATAGCTTCTGAGTACAGAGCTACACCCTATTCTTGGTATCCTCTGATGTGCTTGATGCCCTGGTGAGATGATATCTGCGTGTACTTTGAAACGGTAATCTCAAGATGGAACAACAATAAAGATAACAAAGCTGGGCTGTCATGCAGTTAGGCTTTTACAGCACTGATATAATACACTTAAGAAGCAAATACTTGAAACATCCACACAGGGTTCATACAAAGGCTATCCTTTATGAAGTAATTTTCTTTTGGCATGGAAATGAGACCATTAATTTTTCAGCTGGTGAACGCACTTAAAGCTGAGTAGAATTCCCTCTCGACAATTAACCCAACCATTTTTGAACATTCAGGGTTTAGTCAAAAATAAATATAAAATAAATATCTGCACAGAGTTTTAAACACAACCCTCAGAACAAGAGGAAAGGACTGAATATAATAACAGATGATCTCTGTGCACCCTTGCAAATTCAACGGTGGTTAAAATGTATTTTTGTATTAAAGAAGAGATCATTGGTACATTAGTCTAAAAGCCCAAATATGTGACACTAACGTATGTGTTTAGTCTGGTTCCATCTTACCCTTTGAGCTACATCTGTCTGTTTTTGTTCTCTTTGTCTGTTTCAAGTTTCCGCACTGGATTGGGAAAAGGTACAAAAAAGTCTTCTGCGCCCTCTTTTTGGAATCAGTTAAAAAAAAAAAAAAAAATGACCTGAAACTTACGGAGCTGGTCCTATTGAACTAATCTGATAGGGAGGCTTGGAGGCAGAAAAATCTGGTTGTGGATGTTTTGCCGAATTTATATAGTGTAATAAAAGCCAAGTGGCCTCTGTGTGTATGTGTGTCTGCTTTATAACTAAAAATCTGGAGGAGAGATAGTCTTTGCCTTTTGGAGTACTTATGTTTTTGGCTCAAGGATCAGACAGACTAAAAACTGATTATTGATACAACCAAGACTTTTTGAGATATTAGTTGATTTTTTTTGCACAACAACACAATACACCAAACCCTATACACACATGTGGGGAATAGAATGCTGACAGTTGATGACAAGTCTCTGGGCGCACAGTGTTGGTGGCTGTGGCACAGTTGGTAGAGTGGGTCGTCCAATGATCAGCGGTTCAAATCCCGCCTCTGACTGTCCCCCATGTTAAAGTGTCATTGGCAAGACACCTAAACTGCTCCCAGTAGTCCTTGGTAGTGCCTTACATGTTGTCAACCACCCACTGGTGTTTGTGTGAATGAATGAATGAGGCTTTATCGTCACTGCACGTTACAGAGCAACAGAGCAACGAGATTCAAAACAGTGAATGGGTGAATGTGAGGCTTTGTAAAGCACTTTGGGTACCATGAACATGTGGAAAAGCACTATATTAGTGACAATTGTTACTTGTTCACACTAATATGTTTGACTGACTCCATGTCCCCACAATCATCGCTTATTCAGTTCTGACTTTTTTTTTTTTTTACACATTTTTTACACAGACATCAGTTTGATTGACAGGTGGTTTCTCAGTGAATTTAGACACCCAGGTTTCCTCCATATTAGCCATATTAGAAACTTTACAAACAAATCTTTATAACTCTCACATTTCTTAAATTTAAGCAACAAATCCCATATCAAATTGTTGGAAAAAAGTAATTTCTTTAAAAGATTATTCACATTACACACTATTCTGTAAAGCCCTGTGAGGTAACCTTGTTGTGATACTGGGCTCTATCAATAAAATTGAATTAATTGAATTTTAATCTTCCAATATTTTGTTTTTTGATCTACAGGCCTCTAAGTGCACACATCCAGTATGTGAATGTGATGAAGTCATACAGTAATGACGTAAAGCCTTTTAAACAAATATGTAAAATAACTATGAAAAACCAACTATTATTCCTGACACCAAAAAACTCAGCAACTTCACTTTTACTACAATCATGACCAACTTCTAAAAAAAACTCATCTCCCCATTTGATCAACTCTCCTGCTTCTAGAACCCATGGATTTTCATGTGTGCTAGCTAAACTTAAATATCCAAAGTGCTTTTTTTGCAGGTATTATTTTATAGTTGTT
The DNA here is from genome assembly GCA_029814645.1 of Fowleria isostigma. NCBI lineage: Eukaryota > Metazoa > Chordata > Actinopteri > Kurtiformes > Apogonidae > Fowleria > Fowleria isostigma. Next base: position 14,422,569 of record JAPTGZ010000010.1, on the reverse strand, counting down.
TTGTATTTTATATGATGTCAGTTTTTGTGCTGCTGCTTATCTGGGCCAGGACACTCTTGTAAAAGACATTTTTAATCTCAACGAGTCTTTCCAGGTTAAAGACAAAGATTAAATATGTCAATTCTGTGGCCTCTTTTTCTTATAGTTGGTCCTTTTTCCTCTCTGTCCTCTCTTTTCCCTCCAGAGTTGTACTTTACTTATTCTCTCATCCAACGTGTCCAATGTTTGGGCTGTTTGTTGCTATTTCTCTGTATTTTTTTCTCTCAATCCTCTTTCCTCTCGCTACAGCTGGTCGAAGCAGATGGCCGCCTACCTGGAGCCTGGTTCCATCTGAGGGTTTTTCTTTCCTCCCCACTGTTGTGCTATATTTGCTGTGGGAGATTTTGTTGGGTTTCTTCTCTGTAAAGTATTTTTAAGACCTTGGGCTGTATTTGTGAAGTGCCTACAGATTGTCATGTATGACTGGTGCTAAATAAATAAAACTGAAATGAACTGAACTCAATAGTAACCAAGAAGACAAGTACATAAAAAAACACTGTTGGCTAAAATGTATAAATATTGGTTATTAACTTTAGTGTTTAATGCTAACACAATATTGCAGTAAAGCTACTTGAAAATGATAACAGAACACCTGTTGTACACGCATATGGCAGAATTTTATTAACTTTCATGGCCCTCATTGAATGGCCATTTAAGTCTAGATTTCTGAACATACAAGGTGCACCTGAATGCACCATGAGATCTCTTGCAGTGCCTACATGTATTACTGTAGGAGGTGATATAAAATATAACTGGTTATACTGTATATTAGCTTTAGCTCTGTCAAGTAAAAATTGGCATAGATTGGATCAGTTATATGTGGTATTATGAACTGAAAATGCATCCAGAGGGTTGATTGATACACTGTAAAACATTACAGCCCCATTTAGTTCTGTCCACTCATTTTTGCTCTTCAACTCAAAAAGCTCTGACTAGTTTTGGATTTTTGACTTAGCTGTTCTAGTTTTCAAAAGTTAAACATTCATAAATTTGTTGTCTTGACTAGGTGCAAGTTGATTCAAGGTACTGTAATTACCAGTTATAAGTTGACAAAAAGAAGAAAAGTGGCGGATGGAGGAGGGGTTTGTGCATTAGAGAAGAAAATAGTTGCCGTCACATTTGAGTGGCCTCCTTAAACTCTACAAACTGATGGGAAGGTTGACACATGGACATAATCAGCTACATACACACTGTAGATAAATCATATATTTGAATTTGGACTGATTTAGCGACACTTTGAGGTCAGTGATGAAGGACTACTGCTACTTGAGGAAGGAGTCTATGTGCCTGACAATGGCCTATCACGAAGCAGAGTAATATATCATTAATGTAGAGTGTGCAAAACGAAACGGACTAATGTCGCTGTGTTCATTTTTTGTGGTTTTTCCAAATTGGGGAATAAAAGAATAATAAACTAACAAAATAGTAACACAAAGAAAATAAGCCATGAACTGACTGAAATCCAAAAAAAAAGGACAAAATGAACAAAAACAAATAAATTCACAAATAGAAATAACAAAATGAATGTAAATAAATTAGAAAATGTACAAAATAATAACATGGAGAAAACAAGCATCAAAATAAAGAAAACATCCAAAGTAATTAAAACCATCAGCAAAATGGATTTTTAAAAAGTCAAAACCATTGATTAACCAGTAAAACTTATAGCGTTGGACCGGTGACAGCAGATGGACACAATGTTCAGTTAATGAGAGATTTACTGAAAAAAGTAACTTTCTTCAGTTTTCTCTGTCTAATATAATAACCTCTGAATAAACTGAGTTTTCAAGAACATCAAAATTAAATAAAGGAAAATGCATAGTTTACAGTAAAAAAATGCAAAATAATGAGGATAATATAATAAATGGTGATAATTGTGTTTGGTGTACATGTACTATTTGGTTGATATGGCTGATAGAATGATATTTTGAGGTAAACTCAAAAAAGTAAACTTAGTGAATTGTTGAAATAGTTAAGTACAATTTACTTAATAAAGCTGTGTTAGTTGTGTTAACACAGTTCACTTAAATAGATGGAACTTAAAACCCAAGAGTTTTCAAGTCTACAAAACCCTCTTGTATTGGTACAACATAACAGTGGTAATTGAATCACACAATTTAAAGCGTGAACTAACATTGTCCAAGCAGGTGTTCTGACTGATAACACCCTCAACCACATTGGTAGAAGAGCTTACACACACCTGTGGAGCCTGATTGCCCTAGGAAACTTAAAGTAAGTCACAGAAGGGGAGGGATGAGGATCTCTAAGGATCTAAGAACAGTCCTCTATATTATCTGTAAATGTTTCTTGGGGTTGTGTGGGTGTACGGTACACAGGAAGCATTAGCAGACTGAAGGGTCAGAGAGGCAGTGGAAACACTGACCTCTGACCTTTCATTGATCAAAGAGGCTTGGAAGCAGACTTTTAGTGGACAGTCCTAGTTTCTTATTTTCAACCAACAAAATATAATAATGTGGAACCTGTTGGAAAAACAAATTTAGTCAGTGGACTTTTTTTTTTTTTTTTTGAATATGTAAAAGGGGCTAAAGAAAGTTTCTTTAAATTATGAAAGGTCATGTAAGGTGTGCCATACACCTACACAACCTATAACCTATAACCCTGTTCTCAGATCCATACAGATTCTCAACCTTTCCTTCTGTCATGGTTCCATAACTAAAACTATATGTTGATGAGTTCACCACCGAAGTTTTAACAACAAGAGATTAAGTTGAATCAACTTTCATAACTTTGAAAAGAAAATTGGGACAACAAGAACATTGCAGTCAAGTCAACTTTATAAACTTGAATATCTGAGTTGAAACAATGATATTCTTCAAGTTAAATTAACTCACATTTTCAAGTTAGCAGGTGAACTTACATTGTGAGTTTAACCAACTTAAAATGTCTCACAGTGTAGATTTATTAATATTATTTATGGACCACCAGACAAAAACTCCAAAAGATAATACATAAATACAATAATACAATAAAACATAAAAAATGAGACTTTCAAGTATGTCCAATGGATAATCTAGACAAGCCTAGTAGTTACAAGTGTGTGACACACAACCAGGGACAAAGATTGAATGTCACCTACTTAGAAAACCTAAAAAAAAATTGGTAAGCATTCCATCCTGTCTAAATAGTTTTCTCCAGGTTTCAGTTTTTGTGGCATGATGACTCTCATTTCCTTTCTTCCTACATTCATATTCCACAGTTTAGAAAAAGTGACAATGTTCCACAGGAGCAAGAAAATCAAAAGAAAATATTCCAAGTATGTCTATTCTCATAGGTACAAAAAAAAAAAAAATCCAAAGAAGTCATCTGAAGAGAAAAGAAAATAGGTTTCAGTGATGTACATGTAAGGCTGTGTCTCTTCTATTGACATGTACCAGTCCTTTGAAGCAGAGAAGCAGACACAGTGATGGATGGATTGTGTTAATGATTTTCATTCTTAAAAGTAGGAGACAGTGTTGATGCTGCTTTTCTGAGTTATAGGCAGGTGTAAGCCTCACTGAAAGAATTGCACCCCATTGAGATAATTGTAAGTTACAGATAATGTTAGATAATAGATACAGCTTTGCAATGTGTGCATGTTCCTGTTGTGTCAGTGAACTGAGAACATATTATGTAATTTGTTGTTCTATGGTGTTCATGCTTTGGAAAAGATGGTAGTAATTAAGCCAGTAAACATAAGCATGTTAAGACACTGTTTCTCTACTACAGAAAACTACAAAAATGGTCAATGATTAGCTTTTGAAAAAACAGATATGTTTTTCAGGAGTCAAAAAATTTGTGGAAATCAAGGCTAAACAATACAAGTTTGGTGGACTATATAATAAGAGACATTTATTTAAGAATGATCAAAACGATCAGGATTAATGAGTCTGATTTTAGGTACAAATAAGGTAAAGGAACTTTTGTTTGTTGCAAGTTTCAGCTTACATTCGGAAAAACTCTGCTTTCAGCTGATATGGAATGGAACACACGATTCACTACATTTTCACTGACTGAAAGAAAAAAGTTAAATAAATTACAAATCAATCCAATCCCATCCAACAAGAAATAAATGTGAAACTGCAGGGAATAAATGTGGGCATGTCAGATTCAATGACCAGTCGTAGACTCATCTGTTGGTGCTGATTGGTTGTGGTTTGTTGCTTAACACTAGATTGGACAGTGATCAGCTGGGTTGGACTGCACCTCAGAGATATGGAATTTCAACTTTGTCCTTTGAAACCTACGGAAGCATTACTCTGAGATGACAGAGCTAGAGTGAAATAGTTATTAATCTGTTTCCCTGCAGTTGGTTTCACAGAAATTTCATCAGCTATTTCTTTAATGTTGGAATTATGACGCTGACTACAGACAAGGTAAGACATATTGAGGTTAAGCATAGGAGGATAATTCCAAATGAGTGTATTGAAAGTGAAAATAACTGTTGACTTTTAATGAGATAAAATTGAATATTGATTGTTTTCACAAAGGTTCAATGTTACTCAACTTGGAAAGTGTTTGTTTGACACCCTCAAATGAGAAGACAAATGAAAAACAAACAGTCTCTCAGAATTCTTGACAAACAAAGTAACTACAGGCCTACTTATTTCAGGTTCAGGATGGAATGGAGCTCATTGACCTTCTGCTCAGGAACACAGATGAAACCGCTGGTTGCCACAGCAACCAGCAATGGACTATAGACATTCATGACGTGAGTATAGTAGCCATTTTGTAGAGTTCGCTCCTGACCAGAGTCTCTCAGGGGACATTATAATCACAAGTAGAACTTCATTGAAGCTCAAGACAGATGGGTGAGATCATCTGTATTCTGAGGTTTTTATTTGTTACTGAGCTGCAGTACAGGCTACAGGAGCGTGTTTATAGTTTCACTGTGCACTATGAGAACAGCCCTTCTAGAAAACAGGCCAAATATTCCAAATCATCTGAAATTATTTTTTGAAAAAGACTTTTCTAAATTTTTTTTCTAAAAACTGGAGAAATGTCCAGGGTGTACCCCGCCTTTGCCCTTAAGTAGCTGGGATAGGCTCCATGCGACCCCCATGACCCTTGTGAGGATAAAGCGTGTTCAGAAAATGAATGAATGAATGAATGACTTTTCTAAAACACTGATGATGGTTTTTGAAGCTTCATCTCCTAAACTTTAACACTTCATAGTGAGGCTACACAAATTAATTTGGATTCATGGATAAATTATACAAGTATAAAATGGTGAATTCACACATGAAGTACATAAAAAAAAATCATCAGTATTGTACATGATTTAATAGTGAATTGTGCATGGATTCAGTCTAGAACATCAACTAATACATTATCTGTGCTATCATGATAATCATGCATTAAGCATGTTTGTGTCTTCATTAACCAAAGGCACCACAGCTCAAATATGTTCAATAGAATTTCATATTTAGTTTCATTTAAGTATTACTTCTTGATTTCATTTTGCTTGTGTTGCTTCAAATAAAGTTGTGACATCACCTTTTTTGAATAATGATAAAACTTATGCAACAATCACTTTTGGGTTTCATATATATCTGTATATCTATATCTATATCTATATCTATATCTATATATATATCTATATCTATATATATATATATATAGATATATATATGTATATATATATATATATAGATATAGATATATATATGTATATATATATATGTAAAAAAAAAAAAAAAAAAAATCTTCCTCTCGCCCACCTGGGCGGTGTCTCCTTCAGACTCGGGTCCTCTACCAGAGGCC
>JAPTGZ010000010.1:14339273-14351960 GCA_029814645.1 Fowleria isostigma | reverse complement strand
TTTTTGGCCTCATAAAATTATATGTCTATTTTGGACTTACATAATTCAATAAGGCCAAAAACTTTAAATGCACTTCGTCCACATTTGTATCCTCAAACAAAATCGGCTAAGCTGCTAGCTCGTTGTTTACCTGCTAACCGGCTAGTACACAGTAGAATATTTTACCTCAGGAAGACCGCAGACACCTTTATCCGCATACGGTGAAAGTCCAGCAGCGTAATTCACCGACATGACGGTGCCTGTGCTGTATTTTTATATATATATATATAGAATTTTAGAATTAAAGACTGAAAGCAGAATGAATCCTGGTGGCGCCTCGATTTGACTGGAAAGATGACGTCATCGCAAAGCGCCAAAGTGTTGCATTCATGAATTTCGAAAATAGCCTTTCTCGATAGTTTCATACAATAATGGAATTTCCTTTGTGACCCTGGCAATTTATTTTCGATAAAAACTTAACACGCCATGTTAATGAAGGTCGAGTAATGAAACCTACACAAACGGACTGGGTTACCGACGAACGTATTAATTTATTTCCATAGTTCTATCCTTAAACCTGAAACAAAACATTTCCACAAAATTTGTTGAGCAATATGCATTTGCAAATAACACAGTAAGAAAGTCTATAAAATGCAGATATGATATCCTACTGAAGTTCATCATGACTTCACTTAGAATGGTCCTTTTGAACTGTAGTGTCCAAATATTCTTAGTGATGTGAACGCAACATGGGTTTTTTAAATTCTACTAATGCAAAATGTGAGAAAGATATGTTCCAATTCTTTAAAGCACTTATGTTGCACTGTGAATTTTTTTTTCTCCAATATATCTTTATTTTTCAGTTTTAAATAATGGAAAAAAAAAAAAAAAAACACAGGTAAATAAAACAGTGATCATCCACACAGCTACATGAACATAATCAGCTATGGTTCCTGGTGACGCAGTAAACCAACTGTCAAGATCACCTACGTGAAGAAAATAGATTTTTGTCTGTCATATGCAATTATTATCCTGAGAAATTCAGTATGAAGTCCAAATTGTGTAAATTAAACAATCTGTACTGCTGATGCAAATTACACACAAGACACGCATACACTCTAAAATTTATATCAAAATTGTCCACTCTCAGCACGCTAATAAGAAAGCTATAAAGGAAAAAAAAAAAGGAAAAAAAAGGCGGCCTTGTTATTTTCCCACGTCCAGTGATTTTCAGGCTGAGGATCTTTAATATTCCGACTGATACTGCAACATCTTTTGACAGACACTTTTCTTACAAAGACTAGTATTGCCAATCACCCTAATAATGTCTTCACATAAATCACTCCCAGGCAAAGTTTGCAGGCATTAAGTCTAATCAAATAGGGACTAATGTAACAAATATGTAGAGCGCAAAGAGCAAATAAAAACAAAACAAGTCATAAAATATTCTGTGGCTTTCTTTTATACTGCTCTACAGTAGTTCTTTGGCTCCATCAGGCCTCTCAGAGAGTGAACCAGAGAAGAAATACAATTCTGATCAGGAATTAGTTTTGCCCACCCCCACCACTGAAAAAACTTGGTCATCATACACAACTCTTTATCTGAGCTACTTCAAATAACATATTCCCACACTAAAAATGACAGAGAAACATATCCAACAGTAACCAGAAGAAACACAGCAAAGATCAATTTCATGTTACCAAAAATGTTCACAGGAGGACCTCACCCACTGACCCAGCTGATCCTCCACGAAGAGTTCTCATGGCTTTCCATCATCACAGGTCTTTTAGTTTTGTTGTTTTTTTTTGTTTTTTTTTTAATCACCAAGCTTAGAACAGACCATAATGAAGGTAAACAGTCCACCAGTACAAGAGACAAAAACCTCCCAAGATGTTGCAGCATGCAAAAGAGGTTTTCAAAACACTGTCCTGTAACAACTCCGCTCTCGGATACTTGTCCGAGTGGATGTGCAATTGTTTGCAGTGCACTGTTTAACACACACACTGGCCGCGTGAAGTCCGTAATCTTCTGTCAGTCAGCGAGACCATCCATAGATGAGTGATTTCCGGTTACAATTAAGGAAACAGATATGCAAAATTGAGGCTGAGCATAATTTGGGTTTGCACCAGTGCAAATGTTGCTTTTGTTGAGAGCGGGATTCGCCCCCACAACACTGTACAATGGATGAATGTGATGCAGTATTTTAAAATGAGTCACTCAAAGGTTTAGATCAGAATGAGAACAAATGAAGAAGAAGCTGGAGACTTTTGTGCTGGTGCAAATCTTACCACGTCTGACCCCTCTGCGACGGTGCATTGGTTTCAGTCTCTGACACGAGGCTGAGCAAAAACAACTCTATTCATTGGTTTAAAAGTGGGACGCTTCAAATCATTCTTGGTTGTAGACCTTGAATATCTGGCAACCCGGGTAGAAATAGTGGGGTAGCATACATCAGCTAGATTTCAAAAGCATGTCAGGACTCCTCGTTGCCCGAGTCATCTTCATCATAGCAGCAGTCACCGTCCCCACCCTCCACGTCCTCATCGTCATAGTAATAGTCATAGAAGAGGTCGGAGCCTTCGTCAGGAGGCGGGGCACGTGTGCGGACACAGTACTCGGCCAGTGTGGTGGGTACCTTCACACCGTCGCGCTCAGCTTCTGCTTTGGTAGCTAAAACCTGTTTCCTGAGGAAATGTTATAAAAAATTATATTATGAACATGTAGAAGCCTTAAAACAATACACATTCAGTTTCTTTATTATTATTTTTTGCTACCTCATGAAGAGCTTTTCTACCATTTGACTATTTACCTGATGATCTCTACATATTCCCGGTCTTTGCCCTTGCTGTCCCTCCATTTGCGGTACATGACAGAGGCATCTACGTTAGCTGGAGAGAATGTGTTGGGTTCATTTAGCAGTGATATCACACTCAGCAGAATGGTCCTGAAAGCAAACACAAAGATGAGTGGCATATTGCAGAGATTACATGATCGAGTTGACAAATTAAACTGCACAGATATGACGTACAAACTATTGGCTCCAGCAGAAGGCGGCCAATAGCTACATGACAGGCGCAATAAGGTCGCCTTTAATGGGTCTTTTCTGTTGCATCATCTGAAACGGTTAGCCGTCTTATGACACAATCATTTTATTATTGTTAGATAGTATTAAGTGGAGTCCTTATTCACTAGTCTATGGATGAAGAGTTAAATATCATCACAGACCTGATTGGTTTGAACCAAAACTTTTACAAAACAGATTAGGCCATGACATGTTTACACCTAAAGATTGGAATCTTGTGTTTTTATTCAGAAAATCATTGTATCCGGTTTTCAATTACAATAAAAGACATTTACTTTCGGACATGCCTTTTAAGGTCAACATTTTTTGGTGGAAGGGCGGGGACAATATTGTTAGATTTAATCAAATATCAGCTTTTTCTGCCCCAAACAACAATTTTTCAGTAGGGGTGTAACAAAACCTCATGGCACAAAATTTTCCAAAATAAAAAAAGACAAAGTAAAAATCAAAGACACACAAAATAAAAATCAAGTTTAAAAAAAAGTTTCAAGAATGTGAAGGGGCACTGCACACTCAGACCTATGATTTCTGACCCTGTTGGTAACTGTAGCAGCGCTCTCACTTCACGTGAAAATGGAAAAATATGAGAAAATAGTGGATGCTAGGGATACAACGGAAAAACCGTGTATAATTTGATCCTGTTAGATCAGCCCTGCATGAGGATAATTTGCTGCGCTCTCTCTCTCTCTGTGACACGCTACTACAAATATGTACGATAGATCGGAAAAACAAGCATGGTACATCATTTGCAAAGGTGCCATAAAGAGAAGCTCCTCTCACTGACTACTAAGACAAAATAGAAGCTCCTCCCACTGCATGCTACAACCAAAGAGAAGCTCCTCCCACTGCCTACCAAGACAAAATTACGTTGAAGAACTTCTAAAAAAGTTTGGTAAAGAGATTGGTAAATTTAAATGTGTTTTCATTCTTTCTTTATAGTATGTAGTGTTAAACACACCCTCACTGTCCAATTTTTACAGTCAAATTGTTTTTCATTCAATTCGATATCTTCATCAGGTGATTTTCTTTAATCTTTATTTTGAATCACAAGTATTTCGTATCGTGAGCCCTGTATCGTATTTCTTATTGTTTTGTGAGTTGACTATTTTGTTACACCCCTATTAATTAGTAACTGGCCTCTAATCAACCACTAAAAATTATTCTCTCAGAAGTATTGACTTTGCTATTTAATCAAATAGATTTCATTCATTTTATCAATACTTAATTTATTTAATCCTTTTGAATTTGTTAATTTTCCCACGCAAGGTATTATAGAGATATTAAAATAGACAAACTATAAACAAGTAGAAGGTGCACCAACAACATATCACACATTTTGCTCATAATTTCATATTAAATAATGTCTTTTTTCCAAGACACACAGAGTACAGGTGACATTAATAAACCAAAAATGAATGCAGATTCCGGGAACAAGAACCTGAAGAATCTGATTAAATAGTTTTCCATTGTAGATAATTGTCTGTCTACTTTTGGAAAGCCACTGAGTTCAAAGCATAGAAGAAAAGGGGGAATATGAGGACAAATAATGAAAGTGGTATAACCTGACGTTCTGGGTGGGATTCCATCTCTCTGAAGGCAGCTCTCCACTCTGCGGGTCATCCACTGGAGGGTGCAATATAGAAATACAGACATCTCCATTCTGGAAACAAAAGAAATGAACAGCAAGAAAGCTTTAAAAAAAAATGTGTGGATATGTATGCATGTAATATTGACAGTGAAACCTGACCTCATAGATGTTGGGGTGCCACATCTTGGTGAGGAAACGGAAGGCAGGTGGAGAGTATGGGTAATCTATAGGGAACTTGATCCGAGCCTGTAACACAATACAGCATTCAGATGTAGTTACATGCTGTATTTCTGGTCACTGACAGGTCTGGGTTTTATCACTTAAGTGTGTACTGCAATTTTTTCCCCACTTGACATGGTAAATGTGGTCCTTTAACTGCACTGGAAATTCACATTGCCGTTTTTTTTTTTTTTTTTTGATGTTGTTTGTTTTTTAAGATGGACAAAACCTATTTTGAAATGTTTTCACCTCAGACATGAAAAATATGTTTTCACCTCAAACTTTGAAGGGAAGACGTTTCCCAGTTTTGTCTTACCTTGAAATATCCCCCTTCATAATGAGTGTTTGGGGGTCCAAAAATGGCCACTTCCCAGTTGTACAAATCAGCCTCATCCACCAGTGTTATCTTGAATCCCTCCACTGGTTCTTCCTGAAGGCTCTTCATTTCCAACATGAGTGCCTTCTGTGAGCTGGCTACATGAGAAGGGTCGTGTTGCGCCATACTGGACAGTTCAGTTTTCACCAGCTGACGGTCTTGTATTCAACAACTACGTTATGTTAGCCTAACTAGCCAAAAAAAATACCTGTTGACAGAAAAGCAATGTATATGTGTTTTCGATGTCGGAGACAATACAACAGGCCAAAGTAGCCAGGCTGCGCACAAACAAGATAAAGCTTGCGCTACTTTGATATCAAATAAGATAACTTATTCACTAATTTTAATGTTCAAATATGACAAACTGAACAGACCATTATAACTAACCAGTGTCTCCAGCTTTAGTTGGCTCACCTGGCAGAAGATATAAGCCGTAAATCTACAAGTAGCTGCTAGCTAATATAAGCTAGCTAACAGCCTTATCCACCAGCTGAAGCCGAACTAACCGCCGCGTTAGTTTATAACTCCCAAATGCTCCAACACAAGAGCCGGACTCACCACATAAAACAGACGCTTCGAACCGAAATATTAGTTAACAAAAACTATGACACTACTGGTCAGAAATGTACTTGTTATCTCCCCAACAGAAGATTGAGTGAAGAAGAATGTTGCTGAAAGGGGTCTCCTCTCCTCGCAAATGCCTCCTTAAGATGCATGGGACTTGTAGTCCCATATCTAAATGTATAAATTTATTTCCCAGCTGAAAGCGACAAAAGTTTTTGCTTTACTATATGAAATATTTGATATATAAAGAAAAATTTGATATGAATAATTCATTAACTTATGACTGGTATATATTTTGACAGTTCATTGATGAGATGTTTAACAGAACTACATTTGCCAGTTCCTCGACGTCATGAACACATGAATGTTGTTTGTGTTTCTGAAAAGCTGCTCTGACCTATTTTTATTCTTACATTGTTGGAGCACATTTTCAGATTTATATGATGTGAATTTGATTTTAAACTCCCAGTGGCTTCCAAAAAAGTAGAGTTAAATCAAATTTATTTTTGCATTTAATTCTTTATGTACACTCGTGACGCATATAACACGCGCAAAACCTGTGTTAAGTCCAATTTTAGACATCTGTTTTTCTGCCTGAAGCAGTAAAAAACCAAAAAAACCCAAAACAGTTTAGCAGCTTGACTATAATATTATAAACCATTTATTATATAAAAAAAAATAAAAATCTGTTATTCATTTACTTTGTACAAATTCATAGCCAGTGTTTATACTGTAACCACACAAACGTCCTGTTTTATCCTTACCTCTTATTTACGCGACAGATTGCACATAGGACCCCGAGGAACGTTCACGACGATGGGTTCGAAATCTCGACGTCGGTCAAAATCTAGGTCCAAAAGTCGGAGCCGAGACCGACGGAACCGGTCTAGAGTAAGCAGGTCCCCATCTGTGGAGGAAAGGAGAGGGCGCAGTCGGTCTGCGGAGCCCAGACGGCCCGCCCGGGCCCGGGGACGATCCGGCAGCAGGGACTCCAGTGATGGCTCCTTGGACCGACGTCGGCCTCAACACCGGGACCGAGCAGCTTCTAGGAGCGACTCGGAGAGCGATAAGAGGCGAGGACCCCGCCGAAGGAGCAAGTCAGGGGGTCGGTCATCCAGGTAAGGGATTACAGTCTGGTGTAAACCGCTTCCTGTGGTGTAGATATGTTTGAGGCCTGTTCAAACTGGGGAATCCCTATGTTCAAACTAGAGCTGACTCTGGTATTCTCATCAGAATTTACGAACGTTTTCATCAAGATCAGTATTGGAAAAAACTAGTGCTTAAACATGTGTAAATAATGTCGCCGGAAAATAGTGGAGAAAAATTGCAGTAGTGGAATAAAGCTGTATTAAATGTAAGATTTTATTCCACGGTTGTCTAGGATATGTAGTTTGTTTTCACAGTACAGTTTTCCATCTCCTTCTCGAATATGTTTATTTTAATTTTTAACGACCTAAATAAATGTCTTTATAGTGGCGACTGACAAATTAGTTTTTCTCTCCATGTAACTTTTCCCAAAATGATTTATGGTAAATGGTTGGTACTTGTGCCCAAAGCGCTTTACAAAACAAACCTCACATTCACGGTCTCACTGGGAGCAGTTTAGGGCTCAGAGTGTTGCCTAAGGAGAGTTAGACATATGCACAGTTGGAGGCGGGATTCGAACCGCCGACCTTCGATTATTGGACGTCCCGCTCTACCAACTGCGCCAACAGCTGCGATGTGTCATTAAGTAGTGTCATTATTTTCTGTATCTTGCATTTTTTTTTTGGTTAAAATCATGTGTTGTTGTTTAAGTTATAAGGTTATTATATCAAAAGTGACTTTTTCTGTAAAATATATAATTTACTGGACATAAAAACAGGAGTGTACAACCATTGTAATTTGTCAGGCTACATGAGCTTCATTGGAGACTCAATGATTCAGAAGGTGACAGTGTTTTTGTGCTTACTACCAAGCCTCTGAACATTCCATAGGGTCATGTCTGATGGCAATAAAAAGCTGAGAAACTATATTTTACTCGAATTATTTACAAGCTTAGATAGCACTAGTGGTTTTAAATTTGTACAACATTTTAGATTAGTAGATGGTTTTGGTCACTGGTTTGGTCTTTATGTTTAAATGCTTATGACTGACTCAAAGACAAGGTGTTTCTGTGAGGTCTGAGAAAAATCTAGGATTTTCTAAGATACAACAAATGAAAAAAAACCCTCTTGAATCAACTTGAAAATGCATTGTCACAAAACTGGAAACATGCCTGTTATTCTTTGTAGAGGTACAAGGAGTTTCCAGGACAACAACTCTAGAAACATGATTTTTTTTAAGGATATAATGCATTGATACAGATCAGACCACCCAGAGGTACTGTATAGAACATGTTACATGGACTTCTCAACAATATTTTAATACATTTTACTAATGGTATTCACATGCTGTTATTGAAAAAAGGTTGGAATGCTGAACATCTGCTTGTAGTGCAGTATTTTCACTATGAGGTGTTAATGCTTTACTAAAATAAAAGATGCATACCAATATACAGTGTTCTTTCTGTGATCAAATCTGTCTATATGTTTTCTGTTCCAGTTCTGACTCGGACAATGCCAAAATGAGAAGGAGAAGGAAGGAAATGGAGAAACGGAGAGAAACATCCAGAGACAGGAGAAGGGGAAGATCTGGATCCAGCTCTGACAATGACAGCAGTGACAGAGAGAGGAGACGAAGGAGAAGTCCTGACCGAGGGAGTCCGGTCAGAGACAGAGACAGACAAAGGAGAGAGCGGGAAAAGAGGAGGAGCAACAGTAGAGACAGGGAGAGAAAGGCAGACGGCGACAAAAGCCGAGAGCGTAGGAAAAGGAGTGAAGAAAGGGAGCGAGGGAGGAGAGAGAGAAGCAGGGAGAAAGCAGACAGAGACAGAGGTAGGCAGCGCTTCAGCTCACCTGAGTCGTCCGATAGTTCAGGGATCAACCAGGAGAACTATGTAGTCAAAGAAAAGGAGGAAAAGAAAAAACAAAAAGACATGATGAAAGCTCTGGAAACGCCTGAAGAAAAGAGAGCCAGAAGACTGGCAAAGAAGGAGGCAAAGGAGAAAAAAAGGAGAGAAAAGATGGGATGGAGTGAAGAGTACATGGGATATACAAATGCAGACAATCCCTTTGGTGATAACAACTTACTGGGTACATTCAAGTGGCAGAAGGTGAGTGGGAGCACAGAGGTTTATTTAAAGGTTAATTTGCAACTCATGTAATCCTAAAAGTTAGCTTTGAATACCACAATTGTCCAAGATTTATGTTGGTTTTTGTGTGTGTCTTCTCAGGCATTGGATAAGAAAGGCATTGGTCATCTTGGAGAAAAGGAGCTTAAAGAAAGAAACAAATGTATTCAGGAGGAGAACCGCAGAGAGCTGCAGAAGGTAGGATCTGAAGGATAAAATATTGTTCTGAGGTTGCAAAGTTCTAACTGTGAATTTGGTAATTCGTGAATATTGAACTTGTGTTTTTGTTTGTAGCTGTATGACTGTTACAGAACTATTTTAAAAAGCTATATTGATCTTGCATATGAATACATATATGACATACATGTCAACATCTGTATTGAACTTTTTTTTAGGGGGTCTTTTAGCGGTTGGGATGTGTACTGAAGCACAGGTGCTACACAAGTCTCAGGGCTAATAAATAAAAGACTACACTATCAATAAGCTCCAACGGTATCAGTTTGGTAACTGTACTGAAGAAAGAAAAATAGAAAATCTATCTCCTACGTATTATGGAAACGTAAAAGTCTTCTGCAAATTTTTGTTACATACTCTGTCTCTGACTTAGACATTTTTCTGTGATGCATTTTTGCAATTTTCAATCTAGATAAGAGACCTCAGATCAGGTCTCTGATGGGTGATTCAGCTCTCTTTCACACACTGCAGCTCCGACCAACTCAAACACGCAGACATCCAAAAGACAGCAGTCAGCGTTCATCAACAACTAAACTCGATGACACAGAGCAACAAGTCTTTTACATATTCAGGCATAAACATGAGCGATCTGTCACGAAACCTGGCAAAAGTCTTAGAAGTACAGGCTCAGAAATGCACAGTTTGATGATCAGCTCATATTTCATATGTTTGCTCTATTTATGTTATGTCCTGCTGTGTACAAAAATGAATTAATGATTATAAATGACTGGTGTGTTTCACCATGGGTCAATTATATTTCATGTCAAATGGTCAGAACGTCATCTAATCTGTCATTCAGAGATTCAGAGCAGGAGAAAATGGAGATCTGGAGGCTACAGGAAAATGACAGCACTGTAAAATACAATGAAGACAAAGTCCTGCATTCAGCTTTATATTTAAAAATGAGCAAGGGATTATTTTTTGCAGGATATTTATTTATTTTATTTTTTACATTATTTGCTTTACTTACTTATAAAATCAGAATCTGATAGTGATTTGTTACACTTTGCTATTAAATAATGATGAAATATAAATTATATGGCATATGCGACAGATGAGAGACTAAAACAAATAATTCTGTCCACAATGTAAACTGTAATCCTAGCCCCAGAAAAAGAACCAATATGAATATATCTTAGTAGAATATATTATAGTACCATATCAATATGAGTAGTAGTAGTATTGATAAAATCTTATATCTTAATATTCATTTTTACGTAGGGGAAAGGATGGTTCTTTTTCACACACTGGAAACTAACTCTGTGTTCGGATGCAGGTGAAACAACTCCGTCTGGAGAGGGAACGAGAGAAGGCTATGAGAGAAACGGAGCTGGAGATGCTGCAGCGAGAGAAAGAAGCAGAGCATTTCAAAACCTGGGCTGAACAGGAGGACAACTTTCACCTGCAGCAGGCCAAGCTGAGGTTAATATACACCCACAAACATTCATCTGCTGGCAGCACCACCTCATTTGGCTCAGATAGTAATTGATTGTCATTGTTAATCAATTTGTTTACACTATTTCAGTAAAAACAATCAACTCATAGTGTTTCCCAATCTTGTGCGCTCTGTGTTTAGGTCTAAGATTCGAATCCGTGACGGCCGTGCTAAACCCATTGACCTTTTGGCAAAGTACATCAGCGCAGAGGACGACGATCTTGCAGTTGAGATGCACGAGCCTTACACCTTTCTCAACGGGCTTACGGTCACCGACATGGATGACCTGCTGGAGGATATAAAGGTGTGTGGCTCTGAAGCGTAGAAGCTTAAATGTCATGAACTTTGCAGGAGTCATGTTGTGCACTCACATTTTACAGCCTCTTTTAGAATATGTAGTTAATATGAAATTGAACATTTACTTGAAAATATAATAACTCACCTTTATTGTGATAGCCCTGTTTGGATCAAACTGTGGTTCAGCTGGTAGAGTGGGTCGTCCAATTACCAAAGGGTCAGCGGTTCGAATCCTGCCTCTGTCCACATGTCGAAGTGTCCTTGGGCAAGTTCTGACCAACCCTGGTTTAACTCTGATGAGCCACTGGGGGGCGCCAAAGGCTTGTTTTTCAGGACAAAACTGAACTTGAAAGTCAAGAAATGCTTGCATTCAGAACAGAAAGGAAAATATTTTATTCTGGGTATAAGAAATTGAGAAGAACAATATTCAGGAAAAAAAAACCCTCTCTAAATTAATTTGACATACTTTGTTTAATCAAACTGACCCCAAACCTAACAGAGGACCAAACGCAGTTTGCTGCATCATCTATTTTTTTTTTTATATAAAGATGAACTGTACATGTGTTGCTGTATATAGTAAATGTTGTTCTTGTAGGTGTATATGGAGTTAGAACAAGGCAAGAACGTGGACTTCTGGAGGGACATGACCACAATTACTGAGGATGAGATCAGCAAACTGAGAAAGCTGGAGGCCACTGGTAAAGGACCAGGTACTGTGCATTTTTACATCGTCTATTTTTCAACTCCATCTTACCTCATTTATCTCTGACCTCTCCCGTTTTTATGAATTGTAGTGCAGCAACAGGATGCTTTGTTCAACAAACATTTTTCCTTTCTCTAAATCCTAACACTAATAAATAATTTTTCAAATAAAATCTCAGGTGATCGTCGTGAGGGGATCAACACGGCCGTGAGCACCGATGTCCAGACAGTCTTCAAAGGAAAGACGTACAGCCAGTTGCAGGCGCTACACCTGAACATCGAGTCTAAGATTCGTTCTGGAGGATCCAACCTTGATATCGGTTACTGGGAAAGTCTCCTGCAGCAAGTCAGAGTCTACATGGCCAGAGCTCGGTATGAATATTATTACAAAATAAAGAATCGGATAAGATTGAAAGGATTTGATGATGAAATGGATGTGGGAAAAAATAAACTTTTATGTCTCAGGTTGAGAGAGAGACATCAAGATGTGCTGCGGCAGAAACTGTTCAAGCTGAAGCAAGAACAGGGAGTGGAAAGTGAACCTTTGTTCCCAATCATCAAAGAAGAGCAGAGGAGTGAAGAGGATGAGTAAGTTACCTTTCAACCACATGCTGCTCATTTCCTCCATGAAAAAACAAGTCACATTCCAGTAGGGGTGTAAGAAAAAATCGATTCTGTCAAATATCGCGATATTTCATGAGACGATACTGCTATCGATTCAAAATGCGGCCGAACCGATCTTATATAAACTATTTTTTTAAGCAAACTTTCATGTCACGTCTTACTTTTGTATAACACTTAAACCTCCGACCGCTAGTTGGCAGTGCAGCGCATGGGAGCCTATTATTCTGCAGCTCTGTACCGGCCGCAGTAGAACAACAACAACAACAACATCTCCGGTGCAGCTGTAAACATGGAGGCACAGAGAAAGAGATACGACAGGCTCCTGGGATTTACAAAGCGGACATTTGGACTCATTTTGGCTTCTATAATAAGCCAG
>JAPTGZ010000010.1:14325858-14339173 GCA_029814645.1 Fowleria isostigma | reverse complement strand
GCAATATATCGTCTTTGTTACAGTATCGGGATATATCGGGATATATCGTATCGTGACACATGTATCATGATACGTATCGTATCGCCAGATTCTTGCCAATTCACACCCCTACATTCCAGTGACCCAGAGTTGGAGGTCATACAGTTCACTCTCACTTCTGTTTCTGTTTCTGTAACAGGAGGCAAAGGGAAACGGCAACAGATGAACCCGGTCCCTCATCATCATCATCATCATCCTCAGCCAAAAATAGGAACATGGGATCTGATGATGTTGATGATGAAGAAGAGGGCCCATCCACATCTGGGGCAGGAAACCGTGACGAAGGTGAAAAGAGCGACAAGGAGGAAGAGGAGAAGGGTGAGGTGGTGGAAGCGGTTTTGACTGAGGAAGACCTTATCCAGCAAAGCCAAGCAGAGTATGACTCTGGTCGATACAGTCCCTCGCTGCTCATGGCCTCTGATCTGCCTCTGGACACGCATACGATCACTCCGGAAGAGGACATGCACAGGCTGCAGCTGGCACGCAGACAGTTACAGGTCACAGGTAAGAGACCACGCCCAAAGGTCTGTTAGTTAACTCTGCAACAAGGTATAGAATGATAACGCATCATTCACAGGGATCTAGTTTGTAATATGTAATATGGATTAGTGGTGTAGGAAAGTTTGGGAAGCCCTCTCATTCCATGATCTTTGCATCGACTTACAGTTGTGTTCATAAGTTTACATACCTAGCAGACTTTGTAATTTTTTTTTGTCCATTTTTCAGTGAATATAAATAATAATACAAAACTTTTTTTTCACTCATGGTTAGTGGTTGGGTGAAGCCATTTATTATCAAACAAATATGTTTGCTCTTTTTAAATCATAATGACAACAGAAACTATCCAAATGACCCTGATCAAAAGTTTACATACCCCAGTTCTTCATACTCTGTATTAGCCCCGCCCCTTTAACATCAATGACAGCTTCAAGTCTTTTTTGGTAGTTGTGGATGGGGTACTTTATTCTCTTAAATGGTAAAACTGCCAATTCTTCTAAGCAAAAAGCCCCCAATTCCTTTTTTTTGCATGACCTGCATCTTTGAGACATCCCTAAAGTGTATCAATGACATTGAGGTCAGGAGACTGAGATGGACACTCCTTGACCTTCACTTTTTTCTGCTGTAGCCAATAATAGGTTGACTTGGCCTTGTGTTTTTGGTCACTGTCATTGTGGAACATCCAAGACCATCCCATGTGCAGCTTCCAGGCTGAGTGCAGATTTTCTTTCAGTATTTTCTGATAACATGTTGCATTCATTTTATCATTTCATCTTCTGGAGACTCGACCATACAGCCCATTTTTATTCAAATACCTCCTTATTGTGCATTTTGAAACAGCCACACCACTTTTTTTCAGAGACTCCTGTATGCAAGCTGAAGTTATTTGTGGGTTTTTCTTTGCATCCCAAACAATTTTCCTGGCAGTTGTGTCTAAAATCTTTGTTGGTCTACCTGACTGTGGCTTGGTTTCAACAGAAGCCCTCAGTTTCCACTTCTTTATTAGAGTATGAACACTGTTAATTGGGATTTTCAACTACTTGGATATCTTTTTTTTTTTTTTACATAATTTTCCTGCTTTACACAGTTCAGTGACCTTCTCCCAAGATTTTTTGATAATTCTTTTGGTTTCCCATGACTCGGGATTCAGAAACATCAGTGCAGCACTGGAAGGAAAATGCAGAGGTCAGGACCCCAAAAACTCAGACTTTTTATACACACACTTTGATTACAAGCAAACATATCACAAGTGAAGTTGGTTACATTTAATATTCATTTAAACCCAAGTGTGTCAACTTGTATGTTATCAGGCCAAAACCTCCAGAGTATGTAAACTCTTAATCAGGGTCATTTGGATAGTTTCTGTTATTATAATTTAAATAGAGCAAACACATTTTTTTAATGATAAATGGCTTCACCCAACCACTAACCACAAGTGAAAGAAAAGGATTTGTATTATCATTCATATCCTTTGAAAAATAGCCCAAAAAATTTACAAATTCTGCTAGGGTATATAAACTTATGAACACAACTGTATAAGCAAACATTGGACCCCGTTCTTTGAGGGTATTAAGATGTATATTATTTGTTTCCATTCAGACTAATTCATCTGTAGCAGCTTCTTAATCAGGTCAAGAAATATCGGTCAAATTCAGGACATGTAAATGAGAGTAGCAGCAGAAAGACACACATTAGAAAACCAAACCTTGATGTATAAAATAAAACGACTTACAAAAATATTTATAATTTTCTCTGTCAGGTGATGCCAGTGAAAGCGCAGAAGACGCCTTTGTACGTCGTGCCAAAGAGGGAATGAACAACGACGAGGCCCAGTTCAGCGTGGAGTTCCCAATCACAGGGAAGATGTACTTATGGGCAGATAAATATCGTCCCAGGAAACCGCGCTTCTTCAACAGGGTCCACACCGGCTTCGAGTGGAACAAATACAACCAGACCCACTACGATTTCGACAACCCGCCACCTAAAATCGTCCAGGGTTACAAGTTTAACATCTTCTACCCAGACCTCATTGACAAGCGCTCTACCCCCCAGTACTTCATTGAGCCCAGTCTCGACAATAAGGACTTTGCGATTTTAAGGTTCCACGCGGGTCCTCCGTATGAGGACATCGCTTTTAAGATTGTAAACAGAGAGTGGGAGTATTCACACCGACACGGTTTTCGCTGTCAGTTTGCTAATGGCATCTTCCAGCTGTGGTTCCATTTTAAGAGGTACCGCTACAGGAGATAAATGAAGATGGACCAGAACCCAGTTACCAGGGTTTAATCATGTTGTATTTTTTTTTTTTGCATTACACAGTCCATGTGGTTTTGTATTGTTTTAGCTGCTTTTCCACTCAACAGCAGTTTTCTATAATGTTGTATGAAACTTACACATTAAAAATTTTCCTTTTTTACTGCTTCTCTAAGTAATTTGTATTTGGAACCTCACCGGAAATTTGTAATTTTAGAAACATTTGAAATAAAAAATGTGTAACTTCAAACCCAGGACTGCAGACACACCAACACAAAGATGTTTCATAACTGAAGGCAACTACAATATGAGGAACAGATGTAGAAGCTGTTGTGCACATTCTTGGCAGGTCCAGTCTTGCTGAAGAGCATTAAAGCCTGTTGGATATATTCTGACACACCGAAACAACATAAACACCAGTAGAAAAGATTTAATAAAACAACCAGCTTTGCAGTTTGTGGCAAAAGTTTTGACAGTAAATGGCTCAAATTCAGTTACATTTCCTGTAAAAGCAAAATGAGAACTGAAAGATGTTTAAATCTACAGGATTTGAAGGGGAAAAAAATTATGAACATCGAACAATTGTGGAGGAAATCAAAGTTCAAGTGAAAACAAGTATTCAAGTGTCTCATCGTTCTTGTACAAACAGTTTCAGTTTGGAGTCTTTGAACCACATAAGACTTTTTAAATCCAAAATGTTCTGTAAATTCACTCAAAAGTTTCCTTCGAACAGTTGATTTAGGGTATCAAAAAAATATATATATCATTGTGACATTTCCACAGATTGGAAACATCCCCTTGTGTGAAACCAAACCAGTCGGTGTGTTTTCCGTGGTCAGATTTCAGACTCGTCGTCGACGTACTGCAAAGATGGGTGGTTCACATTCTCCACGTCTGCTGCCTCTTCCCTGTTGTGGTTGTTGTTGCTGCTGCCGCTGTTTACTACAGACACTAGAGGCTTGTTCTCAGGCCGTGCGTCCTGCTGGACCCCGCTGCCGTTGAGGCCCCCCTGCTCGTGGTTCTCCTGGGATTGCCCTCTGTTGTTGTTTCTGTTTTTCCAAGGCACAGGAAGGTGTCCTTTGTAACAGTTCCACCCCAGAAGGCCAACAAGACAAATTGTCAGGAGTGCAACTACAGCCTGCAGACCGGCCACGGAGGGGCCGTCCCTCTGCGCCTCGGGAAACAATATGTGGCCCCCCTCTCCAGAGCCAGTGGCCACAGTGACCTCGTACCTGGCTACGGTACTCGTGTACTCGTCTGTTTTGGAACGCTCGATGGACACACATTGGTAGAGACCAGCATCTGTGAGTGAGGCGTTTAGGATAAGCAGTCCATCTTGTAAAAGGTCATGGCGACTTGAAAGGGTCAGAGGTCGGTTGTCCCGCTGCCAGCTGGTCATCGCCAGGTTGGAGGGCTTAGGGCAATCCAGCTTCAGATTCCCACCCGGCCAAATGGACTTCTTTATAGTCTTAATGGAACCTGGAAACACACAGAGGCCCTCAATATACATTTTTATTTTAACAACCTGCTGTGCATGAACCTCAATGAAAGATGTGACTTCTACCACTAGGGGTCTTTCAATCAAAACATTTATAGAAGATGTGGTAGATGACAAAATGTATTCAATGTGCCTTTTGATATTTCCTATTAGAAAGGGAGTATGTAAACCAAAAAATAAAACCAGATGAAATTCATGTTTATCAACTCACAAATCAGTGTTTGCCTTTTCCAAGGCACAGGGGACTATTGTTCATCAGACTGACTGATGACTTATACAAAATCTTTGGCAGAAAATGCAGCCCAGTGTGTTGGAAATAGACAAAAACATATTATTACAAAAATGTGCAGCTTGGTCTTGAAACACGTGATATTATATGGATTGACATTCTGATGCACAGATTTAATTAAAGTTGTGAAAAACTGGCTAAGCTTGTCCATCTGAAATGAATGGGGCCGCTTTCAAGTGGCAACCATTTCTACATGATTGATCCAAAAATTATTCTGAAATATGACAAATGTGTGAACCTGCCCAGCAATTATATATGTGACATGTCATAACGATATCGGTACGGTTTCCGCACAAGAACACCAAACCCCATTCACTTACAATGGGAACAGAATGCTAACAGTTGATTGGCTGAAATTGTTACCACTCTAACTTAGAGTGAAGAGGGTTGGATTTTATGTTAGAAAATCTCCAAACAACTCTTCATAACTCTCACATTTTTGAGGTTTCAGCAACAATTGTCAAATTAAAATGTTAGGAAAACTTTTCTTTCAGAAACTATTCACGTTTTAATCTTACAACATTTTGTTTTTGATGTACATGCATCTGATTTAAGTGTACAGTGTTACAATCAAAGTTGATCCTTTGATGTGGGGCTCTTCCTATCATTGTGAAGCAGATTTCACCAAGCGTTGGATTGTTCACCCACTAATAGGGAACGTGAACTGGGATTAGACTGTCGTGAGATGGTTCTGTTTTTTCTTTCATTCACTCCAATGTTACTCAGACTCAGACCTAAACTTTATAACCAGTCCATCTTTGGTACCATTTTGTGTTTGTACATTGCACTTAGCCACAAGTCCATAATCCGGCAAGAGGCAAACACATGGGTTACACTTCCTTCTGAAAATGTAGGAAAGTCTAGTTTGAATAAGTACATACACATAAATGGAATCTGTTTTTTTCAAATACATGTTGATATGACAAGTCACAATTTGCTGCACCTCCGCAGATATTCTGATCACGTGAAAACATGTCTGGGATGACAGTTGCGTAACTGGTGAGACCAGAATATTTCTGTCTCATCCATGAAAAATAACTGACAGCCATTTTACATATAAAACTAGAAAAGCACTTGGAGAACACAGACCTCCATCAAGCATGATAGTTCCCCCCCATATTGTGACTCACACCAAAGTAATAATCCTACATTTATTTGTATATATTTACAGACAGACTGCATCGAGCACACTGCCCCAGGTACCTTCCCAGGGTACCTGCCCCTCCCTCTCCGCACATACACACACAACTCAGTGAAGCACAGGTAGCCCCGCCCACACCCACATGGAGAAGAGAGGAGAGACCGTAACTAGCACCATTTGAAATGAATCAGTGCATTTGGATGGGAGTAAAATGTTGTATCACTCCCAAAATTTAATTGATTGTTCCTTGAGTCATTTCCATCATGTCCTGAAAATTTCATCAAAATCCATCCAGTAATTTTTGTGTAAAGTTGCTAAGAGACAAACAAACAAACACCAGCAAAAACAACCTCCTTGGTGGAGGTAATAACATCAGAACATGGCTTCTTCTATTCCGTTTATTAGTCCTATGTGTAACGTAGCCTACACTGCCACCTACAACATGACACAGCCCAGCTTATTTTCTCCAAATAAGCTGGGCTAAGACTGTTCACTGACTGGTGCAGCAATAACAGTTTGATCCAGAATGTGGAGAAAATGAAGGAGATAGTGATCGACTTCAGGAGAACCCCCCCCCCCCCCACACACACACACACACACACACACACACCTATTTTTATTAAAGACACTGCTGTGGAGAAGGTAGAATCATCCAAATTCCTGGGGGTTCGTGTCTCTGACAATCTGTCCTGGTCCCTCCACATATCATCTCTGGTTAAAAAGGCCAACCAGTGCCTGGACTTCCTCCGCCGGTTAAAGAGAGCCCATCTGTCCTCACCTTCTCCAGAGGAACCATAGAATCTTTGCTCTCCAACAGCATCTCTCTGTGGTACGAGAGTAGCAGCCTCATGGATAAGAAGGTACTGAGGAGGGTGGTGAGAGCAGCACAAAAAATCATTGGGGCCACACTGCCAACCATGGGTGAAGTGGCAGAGCAGCGCTGTCTGTCCAGGGCAAGGGGGATCATCAGAGACGCCTCACACCCCTTTAATAAACTGCTTTCCCACCTTCCCTCAGGGAGTAGGTACCTGAGCCTGAGGTGCAAAACTACTAGATTTATGAACAGTTTTTATCCAGCTGCCATTAGACTCTTAAACAAAGTGCAATAATATAGAACGTGCAATAGTCTTATCCCAGTGCAATATTTCTGCTGTTTTATTTGTTTTTATTGTGTCTTATTGTAGATTTTAATTTGTTTATTATACAAATGGGTTGTTTTTAGTCGGTGTTTTTATCATCTATTCTGTATTTTATCTCATGCTGTGCATTTTGACATTCCGTTCAGTGACAGCATCTGTGATGTTTTTACATGAATGACAATAAATCTGAGTCAAAGCAGTTGGAAATGTATATAAATTTCCATTATTTTGAGTTTTCAACTTAACTTTAAATTATCTTGACATTTTATGAAAACACAGCTGTTGTTAAGTAGTGTGGAATGGTGAAATTTTTCTTCACCATCATTGCCAATGAAAATACATGTAACATGACTCAAAAATTATTTACAGAAGTTATAAGATTCACATTTGACAACATTTCATCCAAATGAACAGGTAATGTTGTAAAATAATGGAGTTAATAGCGACTATTTTGAGGTTAACAGTACCTGCAGAGATAGACCCCTAGTGATGCTCAAATACCTACTCTTTTGCCCTGGATGAGAAAAGTGCCCTTTCTGCTGGAGCCAAATTATTTCTTCATTCATCACTATTTAGGAACAATAAATACTCACTCTGTCATCAATTCCCCCAAATGTGTTTTGATATCTGATGGCGCTGGCATTTATTTGATATCTTGAGAGAATTCTGCCCTGACATGCTCTGCAGTGCTCACAACCCCAACCCCCACCACCACCACCCCCGCCGGCCACACCCCTTCCTCTTCATCCTCCACTTACCGCTGAAGTCTACTTCTCTTTGTGGTATATTACTAATGTAATGTTCACGCTTCAACTCTGTCAGAAAACATTTTTTTTAAAAAGTGGTTAATGTGTTGTCAGCTTTATAGAGATTCTGTAAGTCACTCTTGATTATTATGCCCTTTTTTTTGGCTTGAGCACCTGCCCTCTAAAATGTCTGTGCACATGCCTGCTGAACAATAATCACTAGTTCAGCAAACTTCAGGAAAACCAGTGAAAATGTATTATTATTATAACTTTTATTTATTTATTTAATTTTTAAAATTAAAAAAGGTAAAAAATAAACAATCTAAAATAAATAAACATTAAAAAGTTAAAAATAAAGAAAAAATTAAGAAAATTCATTATTTAACCCTATCAATTGGCCTATTATGAGTTGTGGTCACCTCCATCTGTTACATTTAAAAAAATATAACCTCTTCTAATGGCTGTCAAATCACATCTTTAGTGATATAACAGAGGTGTCAAAACTTGTAGAGATACGGGGGGGCCATCAAAAGTAGTCTTTATGGTGGAGAGAGTTAAGAGTCCTTCCTCTACATAGAAACCAGTGTAAAGACATGATGGATGCAGACGACCCAGACATTGTTAGCATAGGAAATGTGTTTGGTCACCTCAACACTTACCGTCTTCCCGCACAACACAAACATCACAATAGTAAAGCGAATTAGAGAATGCTTAAAAGATTGCAAAAGAAAGTGAATTCATTTTTGTTAAGAATCCAAAAAGGTAGATGCATATGCAAACTCACCAGTATATGGGCAGAGAGAGGCATTCCCATCTTTTACACTTTGGATTAGTTCTCTAAAAAAGAAGAAAAAAATCAATTAAATGGAGTTACAAATAGCAGAGGTATCAACTCTATTTGCATGTTGGACACAGCTGCTTACTTTTGTGTGCTGGAAAGCTCAGTGCATTTCCCACCATCCTTGTCCCAGCCACAGTATGGGTCTCTGGCAAGAACACAGTCCATACAGGATGAGGACCTCCGACAGGTGGCCAGTGGGATCTGAACGGCCCCGGAGTCTGAGCCTGCATAAAGCCAACCCTGTGCAAACCCATCACACAAACGCCAGTGACCTCTGTGCAGCAATACAATACACAACGATATACATGGGGACTGAACTGCATTAAGCTAAGAATAGTGAGTGTTAGGGTGTGTTACCCTGTTTTGGGAGAACTGAAGATTCTTGATGGGCTCCGGGGACTTGAACAGATGAACTTCTTCAATGATGAACATTTCTTTATCATAGTTCACAGCTTTCAGTATGGTGCCGTCCTCTTTTTGCAATAAAAAAAAGAAACATTAGAAGTAAATAAAGTTAAAAAAAAAGTCCAAGTCAGCTTTATTGTCGGATTTGGCCATTTGTGCATTACATACAGAAAAACTAAAATTACAAGACTCAAGGCCCCACAGTGTAAAATGAGCAGAGTAGACAAAAAATATATATATATCAAAAGAATATCAAAATAGAATAGGATATAACTATATAACTTTAGCATATATATATATATATATACAAAACTAAACATTAAACTCTGAATAACATAACTATACATAGACTACAACAATAAACAGCAGGGGGTTGAAGAGAATATGGTATGTGTGTACACTTGTGACTTTACAAATGATTTTGGTAAAGCTGTCAAAAGCAACAACAACAATTTGTCATCACTAAGAGAGAAGTAAACAAAACGTGTTACTGTACCTGTGCCTACAAACATCACATCGTACATCTTGCCATCTGCAGCCTGCACTCGGTCAACTATAATACGTGTAAACTTTGCCCCCCTTCGCACCAAAAGGGGTTCTTTTCCTTTTGGCTCGATAACTTGGTCCATGAGGGGCTTATCTCTGATAAATTGAAGTGTCCGATCTGGGAGGTCCAGGGTCTGATTTATGCCTTCTTTACGAGCGTCATTGTCTATACACTGGCAAAAGAAATGGGGAAAGAAAGAGAAAGGGGAGAACAACAGGATCAGAGTACAAAAAGAATCAGCTTCCTGCTGGGCTACTGCCTAGTATAAAAAAAAAAAAAAAGTTGCCTCTTGAGCTTTGTTTTGTTTCCAACACATGATATAATAGTGGGCAGACTCACAGCACCAGGACGAGGGACCGGGACATCTCCGCTATACATCACCCACTTAACAAAAGATGTTTCTACGTGGACTGGGGCCTTGTACTTCCCCTCTGAAAACACTCTGGCGATGTCCAGCATGTTATACGCACACACTGCAGACAGGTCTGATGTGTCGCTGAAACACACACACAAGCAGTGTGAGTCGAGTGGTGTGCCAAAGACCATTAAACAGAAACCAACCCTCCCCCTCTTTTACACAGACACCATTTGTGAATTCAAACGTACGACTGAGGGGTGAAGACGGCGTAGAACAAACAGTCCTGCCAGTGGCGCTGGGGGTCACACCAGCGGTAAGTGTCCTGGATAAGGAACGGCAGCTGGGACTCCAGCACCGGACAGTCCAATCTGGCCTTCAGGAAGGATGTCCACTTCTTCTGCAAGGTCCTCTCACCTCCAAGATCCCCCTGTGAGAATACAAACACACGCCAACACTCAAGTACAATCCAGGCTAGTGGAAACACATACAGACAGACAGGATGCACAATCAAGCAACAGAAAGGGCGGAATGACGGCAACAGAGGAAATGCTCTATGTTAGGGTCACTGTGATTTATATTTTCAACCTTGCAGACACGGGCCACACGGTTCACCACCAGTTTGTTGTAGCAGTCACACTCCACAGCCGTTTCACTGAAGAACAGGTAAACCTTATCGTCATCACCTGTAGGACTTTTGTCACTCTCTGGCATATGAATCATTGAAACAAACGCAGGCTCTGGAATACAAATAAGAGCAACAAACGCAATTCTCATAAATGCTTGGGACACGTACAAAATTGCAAAAAAAATAAAATACAGTAATGAACCATGTTTCTTGTCACTTGTTACCGTTGAGCCAGGAGGTTTTGAACTCGGTACGTATGGACTCAGGAGGGCTACGCATCAGAACAGGCTCGGAGCCCAGGAAATTCATGGAAGTGGCCGAGTACAAGCTGTCGTCTGACAAAACAAGCAGAGACGTCCAAATAGTGTCTTTGTTATATTCTTGCTGCTTAAAACTTTCTTCTTCAGATGGATGACTGGTCTGATACTTACCGACCATGATGGAGGCGTGTCTCTGGAAAGGGTCAAACGGACATTTCCCCTTTCCATCATCTGGTTTCTTCTCAAGGGTCAACTTTCCATCTGTGTACGACTGCTCGGACAAAGACAGAGACTCTACAACTTTCAGATGTCTGCGGACTTTATATCAACATGTGTACATTAGGGTGGTCCAAAATTATTTTTTTCTCTTTTCTCTAGATTTGAACCCAGTTGAGATATGACTATGGATTTAATGCTTTCATAAAAACTTCAGCTAAATCAAACAATATTTGGAGGTTGCACAAAGCACTCAGAGATCACTCGCTCTGTTATTTATATAGTGGTGTGTGTAGCTGCTTGCTGCAGTATTCAGCCTGTGTACATTCATTTAGTCATCCTCTGAACCCGCTTTATCCTCACTAAGATCATAGGGGTGCTGAGACCTATCCCAGCTACGTATGGTCAAAGGCAGGATACACATGGACGAGTCTCCAGTTCACTGCAGGGCCGACTCATAGACATGTAGAACCAACCACTGTCACATTCACACCTATGTTGACCAATTAACCTAGCAGCGCATGTCTTTGGATGGTGAGACCCCACACAAACATAAGGAGAACATGTCAACTCCACCCTGGTTGGACTCGAACCCAGGACCTTCTTGCTGTGAAGCAATAGTGCTATCCACTGCACCACTGTGCATGTGTTTACATGTTAATCCAAAATTACAACAAAATGTAACTTATTTATTTAAGCACTGGTATTTATCGACATTGTCAAATATATAAAGTTAAACATGGTAACTAATGGCAAATGTATCACAACTTCAAATGTAGATAAATAAGATAAACAAATAAATGTAATAAAATAAACAAGCAAATATATCAATACACCAAATATATTCAACTTGTAATAGTTGAACTTAAACTATTTGCTAGTAATTTTACCCAAATCTAACAATGCACAGGAAACAAAATATCTATACAACACACCTGTACCTGTACCATATGGACTCAATAATAAAAAAAAAACAACACATCAACTTCATTGAATGCATACAACTGTTAAAAGCAGTGTTATGACTGTTAATAAGTAAAGAGAACTACAAATAACAAGTCACCAGTATATAATGATATGAGCAGATAATGACAAACTTTTTGTTGAAACTTCCTGCGCCTTGTGAAGCCTCTAAATCAACCCAGAATTGTATCAAATTTTACTCTGGTCAGTTTTGTACATGTGATTTCCTAATGCAGGGTTCAAACCAGTGATGTTCTGTTGGACCACCCTAGGGTTGATAGATAATTCACACTGCAAACTTGAATTTCATCTCACCATGTAATCACACTCAGGATCAAACGCTTTAGTTCCACACACATACATCCTGCCATCCTCCATCTTATGCAGGATCCTGATGTAGTTTTTACACTCCAGCTGTAATCACATTAAAAAAAACACACCAGTCAGTGCAACCATCTCAATAGTGTATCAAAATCAAGTAGGCAAAACCTGGATAAAAAGAGTAAACCGAACCACCTTTGGGTCTTTTCCTTTGTTTCTACACTCGTTTTGCTGCTGTTCTGTCACTTCCCATTTGACCTGAAGTGAAACAAATTTGGTTACACACTTCTTCAGCTTTTCTGGTTTTCATGATAAACATCTAAAACAAAAAACACATCCGTTCTCTGTATGCATTGTCTGGCAATATATTTGTATGGTTTATACAAAAACAGGGCTCGCTGAAAATGTTTTGATCCAGTTCTTACTATTTTGGTTTGCAAATTAACTAGGGCGATGTGCTAAATTCAATCTAACAGCTTTAAACTGAATATTGATTTTCCTGAACGTTAATTGTTTCATGTTTCAAGACCGGTTTGCAACATTTTACATTTTATATACGTCCTTTTATTCACAACCTTTGTATGTTTTTCATTCTGTTTTTAGGATTGGTTTTATGAATCTTAAATATAATATGCACTTATTCCTGATTTAAGTTTTACTCAATTATAATTTACAATCATGTAAAACATTATTAGACCATCAAAAGTCATGAAAAACAATAGTTATGAAATCAAGTACTAACTCCTGTGTGTATCATGTGTAAGAACTTATGTGATTTTGGCTATTATCAAGAAAACCATGAAAAATGGATAAACATCCGCTCTTAAATTAAACTCCTATGAGCTATTTTTGTTATTATATTTGTCCAAACAAATGTATCTTTAGTTGTACCAGGCATTAAAATGAACAGGAAATGGAAGAAAATATAGGGTGTTCTAATAACTTTTTCCAGAACTGGATTTTATTTTTCTATATTGATCTTATGCACTCATTGTTGATTAGTTTTTATCTCAGTTGTTTTTAGTCTAATCATTACTCATTTTATATATATAGGTGGAGATGAGGATGATAATCTCAGTGTTAAAGTCAGCTTGTTTTGTACAGGGTCAGGCAAAATGATCTGACACATTTGTAGGTTTAATAAAATGCAAATGAAGTAAAGAAACAAAAAAGTGT
>JAPTGZ010000010.1:14273464-14288858 GCA_029814645.1 Fowleria isostigma | reverse complement strand
CGCTAAAATTAGTCCCATTGGTTTAACATGAAAATCGGGTGAAAATCACCCGGCGATAGTGTTCTAGGGTTAAATGACTCTGGGTGGTATCAGCATCTTTTCAAGCTGCTCAATATTACATTTATTCATTTGTGCTGCTCTAATGGATGCTAATCAAATCATTTATTTTTAAGGAACAGAACATACACCTACTCACTTATTACTAAAAGCATCCTCAAAAACACAACTTTAGGCTCATCAGTGGCTCACTCTGAATGGTTGTAAAGTGTAAAAAATTCTTCCAAAACAGGTAACAGCAGTTTACAACCAAGGACGACCTTTACAGTTTCAGGTGCACAGAGAGACTTGCACCATTTACATTTTCACTGTGTATTTTGCAGTATTTTATTTATTTAGTTCTATCTTTTAATCTATCTATACTTCTTTTTGTGTATTTGACATTCTATGTACAGCAAAGCAAGAGTCTCATTATACAGGGAACGTGTTTCTTTACTGTGTATTTGACGATAAGTGCTTTGCATCTTGAGTCATGAATGTGTATGAGAACTCAAGACTTGCAGTGGCTGTGTATTATATACCTTGTTCTGAAAAGCCCGCGTTTCCTCAGGCGTGTATTGTACCCAGGTGAATCTCTTCATGTCCTCAGCACTGTACTGACACGTCTCCAAATGAGACTTGACAATACTCTGAGTAATACGCTCTGAAAAATAAGCACAAACATACATCAGTAATGTCATCTGCAGGGTTATTTGTGGTGTCTGCACATTTGGGCTTTGAAGCAACACAAGTGAGGGACAATTTAACATATTGTTGTCAACTCCACAGATAACACTGATAGTTTTACCACTGGTGCCCCTGATAGGACTGATGGATAATGGTTCTACTTGTGGACTATGGAACAGGTGCTTCATTTATATGGAAGTCAGCATTCCTTCTCTATGTGTCCCAAAAAAAGCAATTAATTATTTGTTATCTGTTATTTGAATCATTATTTACATTGGATAAGTTTAAGTGTCGGGTTTGGTAGTTTATCTAGGGCAGGGGTCTCAAACATATGGCCCATATAGGGACCAAATCCAGCCTGTGGGATAAATTTGTGAAATGCTAAAAATGACACTAACAATCAAGGATATACAGATGAATGTGATCTAAAGTGGGTCAGACCAGTAAAATACTATCATAATCACCTATAAATAATGACAAGCACATTGTTCCATTTGTTTTCATGTAAAAAAGTAATCTTTCATAAAGATGTTGAATTTATAAACTATTCTTTCACAAAAAAGTGAATAACCTGAAAAGTAAGTGCATTTTTACCAATATTCTGCCTGTTATTAAATGTTTTGTGTATTTGTAGATCCACTGATCTGTAAGTTGTAATGAACATGTGCAAATGAGAAACTGAGAGAATATTGTTAAAATTGAATATATTAAAAGATTTCAGGTTTCTCATGTTATTCACATTTTCAAAAGGATAGTTTGTAGATGTAAACATTATTCTAATGTAATTTTACTGTTTTCACTATTATTATTTTACTGGTCCCGCCCACTTTAGATTATATTGGGCAGAATGTGGCTCCTGAACTAAAACAAGTTTGAGACCCCTGATTTAGAGTCATGCGCACAAAGCATCAATCTCATTAAAAAAGACAGAATGCATTGTGCTACATTCAGCTCCATTTACAGTCCCCGTGCAGATAAACAGGAGCACACAATGACTGCATATCCTGAATGCCGAGTGAAAAGGAGAAATGTGAATTGAATTTTCACACACCAACACTGCTTGGCTCATACAGCTAAAGCTAAACGGCCACTTCATTCTTTTGTGGGCTGAACCAATTTGAAATGGGTCCCATGGTCCACAGCTCTAAAGATCTTATCCTCCCATCTGTTGGATCCATTCCATTTCTTAAACTTATTGTATCCATACGTCAAAGCATTGACTCCGTGCCTCCTGTAAAGGTCTCCAGAGCCCATTTCAAAGCCTCTTTTGCTGTGTGTTGATGCCAGAAGGTATAAAGATGTAAAAGAAAACTTAGTTTCCCCTCAAGGTCTCACTATCTCTATAACTCTATAAATACCATAATACCAGTATTTGGCAGTTTTTTGTTGTGCTGATGCAGTGTTTTATACCTTCTGCCTACTTGACATTGCTTTTTTCCCCATTAACTACTGACTACAGTATGTTTTGCAGAAACTGGTAGTGCATTTTGCTAGGATTTATTGAGCACTAACTTCATTTATTCGCTGCTAATGTACAGGTGTCCTGGACATTGTGTTGAAGTTAGTTTTGATATAATCAATGTTGATGGTAATGAATGTTTACAGCTAATACAGCTCATTTCTTTGACATAATTACAACCATACAAGTTTAAGTAGTAAAACTGGGGATGAGAGTAAATAAGTTTTACTTCATCTCACTCCCTTTCGAGCTACTAGGTCGTATTTTAATAGCGAATTGCCGTACATATTTATGTATTATGTATATTGTGTACACATAATGTTTCCAACCAATGTCTCTACGTATATTTCTCTATGCATATTTGTTTATATAAAATTCTCTATGTATATAGTATAGAATGCAACAAATTCTCTATGTATATCCAAGTACATATGATGAAATGTTTATACTAAGTATTGTGCATGGAGTGCACAAGCTGGAAATATACAAAACAAATAAAAAATAAATGTATTATTTTTTTTTTTCCAATTTATTCCATTTTATGTTTCAGTTGGTTTTCCCATTAGTTATTTTCCATGCTAGCAATAGTAACAACGTAATGCAAACTAAGTAAAAGCAGAGAAGAGTAGATAACAGGCTTGTTGAAGTAAACATTACCACTAGAATTACTGTTGTATTAAGCCAGATAAACCACTAATTACAGTATCCTGTTGCTCTTGTTTACTCATTATGTAGTTGTTCTTCTTTCTTGTCTTAATTTGACTGATGTCAGTTATTTGTGGTGAAACTTAACTCCACTAGCTCATTATGCTACTAGTGTTTTAAGGAGCTTTTTTTTTTTTTTTTAAATCAACAGGACACAATAGTTAAATAGACCAAAGGGGAACCATAAAGACCATGCCCCCCCTCTTAAACTGAGGTAGATTAAGGGCTTAAAGACTAAAATATCCTGTTTGTTTTCTGTCATAGATAAAAACATTGTTCCACTCACCAAGGTCTGTTATTGAGCAGTCATCAGGCAGATGGTCCAGCAGTGAAGTGTGTCCCAGCAGTGTGTGCGAGTGTGTATGCAGGAGCTGGATCCCACTGCCATCTGCTCCATCCAGTATAGTCTGCTGCGGGGAATTCTGATTAGACAAGGATGGCGAGGAAGAAGAAGAGGATGATGAGTTGGAGGTGTTGCCCGTGCTGGCTCCTCCACCTCCACCTAGCAGCTCCAGGCTGCAGTACTCGCTGGCCTCCTCAGGGGTCAGCGGCAGGTCAAAGAGGTCAGGCAGCGCTGCGATATCATCGAGGTCGCTGAGGGTGGAGCTGGAGCCCCCAGTGCTGTAGGACCGGCTCAGACCTTCCTCGCCGTCCTCCCCGCCGCTGCCACAGATGCCATCCTCCCTGGGTAAAGACAGAGCTGGAGGGCCTCCGCCTCCAGAGCCCACACACTCCTGAGACTTCTGGTGCTTTTGAACTTCAGCGTAGAGGCTATCACGCTGCTTCTTTGACATACGGCCAAACTTCACAGCTGCAAAAAAACCCAAAACAAAACCAAAACAATTCATATAGATGACGATGAAACCTACTTACAACAATCACATCTGTCTGCTTCAAACTGATCACTATAAGCACATAATAGGTTTAACATTTAA
This sequence comes from Fowleria isostigma, assembly GCA_029814645.1. Classification (NCBI taxonomy): domain Eukaryota; kingdom Metazoa; phylum Chordata; class Actinopteri; order Kurtiformes; family Apogonidae; genus Fowleria; species Fowleria isostigma. Next base: position 14,285,036 of record JAPTGZ010000010.1, on the reverse strand, counting down.
TTTATACCTGTATGTTTTGTTCTTTGAATTTCATTTACTTTTCATTTTATTTATTGACAATTTATTGAATATATTTAAATTTCTTTTAGTTTTTAGAAAATTACTCATTTCCGTGCTTATATTCTGTTGTGTTTAATTAGTAGTAATTTCTCTTAATTGGGTTTCATTGTGTTCTGTACATTGTGTTAAAGTTAATTTTGTGTACTAATACATGTATACAGTTCATTTCTCTGATATACTTGCAACCACACAAGTTTAAGTAGTGAAACTGGGGGTGAGATTAAATACATTCTTCTAACTCCATTTCAGGCTGCTAGGGTTGTATTTTAATAGTGAATTGTTGTATATATTCATGTATTATGTATATTGTGTACACATAATGTTTACAACCAATGTTTCAAAGTATATTTCTCAATGCATATATTTTTTGTAAAATTCTCTATGTATACAGTGTTTATAGCAAATTCTTTATGTATATCTTTGTACACATAATGTATATAATAAGTATTGTACACGGAGTTAATCAACAATAAACAACAACAATATGTGTAAACAGCATTTGCTGATTTAGTGTTCACTAATTAAATGGAAAGGATCCCTTTTCACTGAATTTTGTTGAGATTTTGAGTTGATAAGGTCAGTTTCCAGCTCATTTCCTGATGTTCACTTGTTTTCTGTCTTGTTTTCCGTCTCCACCAGCAGCTGCCACAAGACAGCCTGAGGAATACCAAGTCTAGCTGCTACATGTTGTTGGCTTGTTTGTGATGAATTTCAAGGAGGCTGAAACAAAATAATTCTCTTTCTGCTATGATTTTAATCTGAACACAGCACCAGCTTCGGGTTTCCAAGGCTGAAGCAAATGTTTACCCGAGATGCAAAACATCACTGTTGTACAGATAAAACAAATAGTGGAGTTTCAGTTTTTATCTTTATGTTGTGATGTATGAAAACAGTCAACATGGCCACTGAAGAGGAACTGTTTCAACAGCATTTGTATTGGGATCAGTTCTTTATCACTGTAACCACGACAGAGTTCCTACAGTTTTCCATTAAGTTAAATTTAAGACTTTTTAAGACCTTTATAAGACTACTTAGAACAGAATTTATTGCCCATTTCACAGCCAAACCGGCAAAAATTTGTGACCCCTAGAATTTAGGAAAATGCATTTATTCACTCCAAGGCCTTGATTCCCACCATTCTGAGCCATTTCTCACTGGGGTCTACAAAGTTAGCAATAATTGGTTCCTAATTTCAAAATAAATCATTGGGTTGGAACAGGTGGAACTGAATTGACTAATGTTACTTTCTTTACAGCTTGAATATTTTACAGACACATTTAAATCCAACAGTCAATACGTTTATGACAACAGAACTTAAGACCTACAATATCAAACTGAATACCTTTTAAAGACTTTTTTAAGGTATTAAAAGCAACTTTGTAAATTCAAGACTTTTAAGACTTCACAAGAACCCTGCAGGATCTTTGTAAGTTTCTGCTTTATTGTGATGTTATATCATTCATCCTAAAACTAACTGATTAAATGTTTTATGCATCCATTTATTATTAAAGAGACGTTCCAGTGGTGTTTCACAAACACTGAATTGGTTGTCTAAAGTTATTTAAATACAAGATATCTTTTGCCACCTCATCTACTATTAAGTACTCTATGTTCCAGTCCTGGTGTCCCTATATATGTATGTATATATTTGTTTGCGCTTTGCATCCTACAGAAGTGATGTGCAACAGCTGATGTGAAACATTAGCAGTGAAGGCTTCAAATTCTCCTGCCATCAGCTTTAGGTTAAAGGAACATATGCAGTGGGCTGAGCTGGAGAGGTACATCAACTTAACTTTATCTGTCCAGCAAGTTTTATATAAATACTGTTTTAATTGAGCATCAATGTTATATGGTGCATATATCCACATAGTACATTGTGTTCAAAGTTTTTTTAGACAATGCTCATCCCTTATCTTGTCCCCCCCCCATAGTTCACTCCCACGCTTCCATACATGACACCAATCCACAAAGAAAGAACATATAAAAAAAACAAATAATAATAACAAATAAAATACAATTAAAATAAAACATATCCATAGGTTCATCACTGTTATGGCCATGCAGTATATGTTATGATTTACAAGGATAAATAATCAAAGTACAAGTGTAGAAGGGCTGCCAAGTAGACACAGTTTTAAGTTTATACAGGTATGTTAACACTGGATCCCATACAGAAAAGAATTTATCCCTAAATCCTCTGAGTGTGTATTTTATTTTCTCTAGCCATATGAATTGCATTAGGTCATTAAACCAGAGACACGATAGGTGGGTTTTTCAATTTCTATCAAGCAAGTTTTAGATGAAACAAACTTGAGCAATTTTTTCCTGTGGACAGAGGAAGCATGTAAATACAGAGCAACATGTTCTCTTGGTGTGTTTACCATCACGGCTCATGCCCAAAGCCAGACATTTCTGTAGGCGGCAGTGCTGGCATCGGTTGCGGTTAGTTCGGTCGATCAGGCAGTTCCTCTGGCGGGAACAAGAGTACATGGCATTGTTCTGCTGGCTGCGACGGAAGAAACCCTACACACAAACACAGACACGCACATGTAAATAGTACAAATACAGTAACACGATAATTCAAGTCAAGCAGGCTAGTTAAAGTTTAATTTAGCATTGACTACCTTGCAGCCTTCGCAGGTGATGACTCCATAGTGGATTCCTGAGGACTTGTCCCCACAGATCTTACAGGGGATCACCTCAATCTGAGCTGCAGGGTTGAAAAAAAAAAAAGAAAGAAAGCTGTTGAATCTGTTGAGATGTACTTTTGATTCTCATCAAAATGGACTTTAGACTGGACAGTCAACATCAGATAAATGAAGTGCAAATGTTACACTGCTCATGTCGGGTACAGAACGTGGGCTATTTAGTCATACTTTGGCTAAGTGCCCACGGGAGTTAATATCTAAACAGAACACCGAGTATCACTCATTCAACCATAACACAAACAAAACTCAGGTTTGATTCACTGCCAACAATGGACATCTGGGAAACTAAAGCTTATGTAACAGATTTTATTAGCATTTAATGGTGTGGAGGTCATGAATATAAAATTAATTTCTAGCTTCAGTTATAATGACACATAATTTTAACATTTATTTACAGTGTTTTATGCTTTTTATCTTTCCAATTTTTAAGTCCTTTGTATCTTCTGTAGGCCTTGAAAAGGTCACCACACTTTTATCTGACCACAGTCAGGCTTCTGTAACTCTGTGTTCTCTCTGTTATTTGAAGGCCATCTCTTGTCTCCAGCCGATACAAGGCTTTTCACTAAATCTCTTTCACTGGGATGATATTATGACATTACACCTCCATTCATTGTGAGGCCTTGAGTTTTTTGTATTTTCAGACACCTTGTTACATTTAAAAAGCCTCTTTTAAGCCTGTGTGAAGTCAAAGATCCATCCAAGTTTGTCTCTGCTGTTGCTAAAACATGCCAGTACAAGGAAGACACTTAATGCCTCTGAACTGGTAAGTTTCCTACTGCCTAACAGGAATGAGCAAATCTGTTTCTAATTTAATGAGACCTTCTAACTAAACCTTTCAGTCTTATCTTTAGTTTTTTCAGTACTTCTCTCTCTCTTTCTCTTTATTGGTGATCCATAACCTAAAAGAATATATATAGCAGACATAACATTCCAAAGTTTTACTCTGAATATTAGAAAATAATCCACACATGAAAATATACGCCGTTCTTTCCGTAGAGTTGTAATCTTTCCAGTTCTGTCGGATGTTTCTTCCATTAAGAGGGACTTTTTCCTGCGCACTGTTGCCAAGTCTTTGCTCAAAGGGGATTCATCGGGTTTGTCTCCGATCCTGTAAGGTCCTGAACTTAATGATTTGGCACAATATGACGACTAAAAATGAACCAAACTAGAAATAGACAGAAGAAACCATCTTATGAGTGTGTCCTGGTGTAACAACAACAACATGCTGTATGTCTCATATTTTTCTATTAAAGGAAACAAGACTGCAGACAAACTGCCTCACAACATGAACATATATTGCGAGAGAAATTTTCTTGCCATGACAACTGTGTTTGTCTGAACCCTGCATGTGGCCCCCATGAGGGAGAACACAAAGCACACAACCAGATAGGGAATCACATGACGCCTGCACATATGACACGCATACAAAGACTCCTTCTTTCTCAAATAAGGAAATAACAAGTATATCATAAGATTATTGCTGTTCTGCCTCACTGTCTGGACAGTTCTCATTTATGGTCATTATTTTTACTGTCTGAAAGGACTATGTGGGAAAAATCACTAAAGTCTGGGGTTGAGTCGGCATTGTTTTACACTTAGGTATTGGAAAACATCACTTTCCACGTCTTTCCAGTTTGGTGAAACAGCCGTCTCTCCAAAACTGTTGATGAAAATCCTCTAACTGATCAGGGCAGCTGCAGGCATGCAATGGAAAAATATCTCCCTCCCTCCCTTCCTGTCTTTCTCTCAGGTTCCCCTCCACCCCTCCCTTCTCTCACGATTATATAACTCTCGTCTGTGAGCATTCCTCACAACACTCATTCAGCAGGCTCACTCTAGCAACACTCAGACCCCGCCCCCCTCCGCCTCGCCCTCTCCCATTGGCTGAGCGGCGCGCGGAGGCGTCTTGCTATTGGCTGACTCATATGTCACTCCGCCGCTGTAGCCTGTCAGCCCATGTGGACATTCTGTCCTACTGACACACTTTCCCACTGCAGGGGGAGTGGGAGGAGGGAGTCAGGCGCGATCCCGGCTCATCGCAAACCAGTTTTAAGGTGGAGCTGAACAATACACAGACCTCCTATAAAACATTTCCCTGAGGGCTCACAGCTTACATCAGGAAATTGACGGCGTTACATAACAAGGAAAATTAACGAGACACGCACTTATTATAGAGCTTGAAAAACTGCTTTTACAAGTTGGCTGTCCAGTCAACATACAACACTACTAATTATCTCAAAGTCCACATATGGGTGTGTTTGCTTCAATATAATAATACAACCACACTGTGCTTTATTATTGAAGTGCAACTGTTTTGACTGTATCTGCTCTCACTGTACCTGGTTATATTCTACTTAGGGATGTAACGATTACCAGTATAACGGTAAATCGCGGTAAATTCCTCTTTCAGTTCTAATTATCATGAAAACCACACTTTGAAAGCTCACGGTAGTACTGAAATACTTACATTACAGATTTATTTACGTGTATTGTTCTTACATCCACAATACTTTGTTCAATGTTGGTATGTACACGTTTGATTTCTACCAAAGTACATATGCTAACATTTTTACATTTTCATATCAGGTGAGCAATGTTTCTGCCAACAAAGTACATTGTGCACATTATTTCATTAGTTTTTTTCTATATGAAACATGGTTAATTTATTTTAGTATGTGTACAAGTACTTTTTTGGACATTTTGTGCACTTTTCAACAATACCGCGATTATAATGATTACCATGATATGATATTTCATATCGTTACATCCCTAACTCCATTCAGATCAGACAAACTATGAGCTTGAATGTCAGCTATCTCATGCCTACCCCCTACCCAGTCTCTGACACTGAGCCTCTGCATCAACCCAGTCTATTCTTGTCCTATGCTGAGAGCCAGAATTACACAGATACCCAGCCACCCACCCCTGTTGCTACAACATGATTTCTCACTCTTCTTCTCTGCCTCTCGGCGCATATCCAGGCACTAACCAGTACAAGATGTAGCTCTTAAATCAGTCCTTGTTTTAATGGCATTGTCTTGTCCAAAAGTGGGAAAACTATTTCAGCTGCAGTAAAACAAAACCAAAAAAAACCAACAACTGTACAGTAAGATCTAGCAACAATAACAGAAGACTTGAAACAGATCTTTCTAAAGACATATCAAACAAAAACACCCTTTTCTCATGTGGCTGACAGATACACAGGGGGCACAGATCATGCTAATGTTGAAATAACATTTACCTTTAACCCTGAGCATCAATGTTGAGGTTAACAAAAACATCAGTCTTCTCTATCTATCTGAAAATTATGCACATGCATTCAAGGCCTTGCATTTCTCTTCAAGTCAGTTGCAGTTTGCAGTAAGATAAAATTACACCACCAACAAACAGATATGATGTTTCCTTGTGTTAAGCCGGTAAGAGAATGGGTGCATAGTCTGTTTGTGTGCCACACCCAAACCTTTTCACCAAGTGAACAGGGAAAAAGACAGTTTATGGTTCAACTGCAAACACGGTGGCCCCCGTGTGTTTATCAGCCAGTTAAATGTGTAACCTTGTTATCTCTACAAAAGACCAATTCAGATGGGGTGCGGCAGCAAGGGGCAGGAAAATCACTGACTTTGTGCTTTGTCTCTTGCCGTCAAATGAGGAACAAGCTGGTGGCAGTTCTCAACCATAACCATGTGTGTAAGTGTGTCAATCATGTCAGTATGTCAGTGTGTCAGTAAAGGGAAAAGATCAATTTTGACCTTCCACATGTTCATCATCACGCTCGCAGGTAGTATGACATGCAATTACTTCCACCTTTGTCACTTCTATGTTTCATAACCCTGCAGATTAATTTATGAAACAAACAAGTTGGTCGTGTTTGTTTGTTATGCAAGGCACGATAGTTTAAGAACTGGTACTGTATGCACCCTCAAGCTACAGGTTAATACTAGTAGTGAAAACTGGTGTTCAATACCTAGTCTTAGGAGTGACTGACAGCATGAGTGGACTCCCTCAATAGGAGGTTGGGGGCTTTGTTCTTCAGCTCTCTATGCATTAGCAATGGTGAAGCACTTGTTGTGTCATGCCTGCACAGTTGGGTGTAGACTCACAGAGAAGCACAGGCTTGTATCACAACAATCCGCTGTGGTTATGTTTCTTTTCCCACTTTTTAAGTCACGATGCTCACACACAACACAGATTTTCTCTAGATTGTTTTGATAAAAAAGGTAAGAGTTTACCAGGCTTCAAGGGTATGGAGAAAAACAATGGGATGCAAGTACAGTCTAAGATACAACAACAAGCAGCCTTCCTTATGTTCAAATCTAATTAGACTGATGAGGTTGGCTTACAGCTGATGTCTCTCTCATAAATAACTTTTGGCTCCCGTGAGACTACTTGACACAAAACAATGATTTTGGGACAGCACAGACTACACGAATGCAGTCCGTTTATGTGGCTGCCCCTGCATTCAAATCAAAGAGCTTTACTTTAAAAGATGCAAATACCAGCGGAGGCCAAGTTGAGGCCCACAGAAGGGGGGATTCAAACAGAGGCAAGAATTCCATAGGCCCCTTTCATATGTCTGTGTGTGACAGGAGTCGTATGATCTGGAACTCCTCCTATATAAAACGCTCCTGCAGATATTCAGAAATGCATGATAACATTTAACAAACGAAGGGAAATGTCAGATGTCCAGACATCACCATCCTCTTCCAAACGTCAGTCAGCGTGCCAAATGTGTTGGAATGACTCACCAATTAAGATGAGTGCGAGTATGTGTTCTGCACACGCATGTTCAAACTGGGATGGAAATGGTGACATGCAGTCATTATCAGAAAAGGACAGGTTGAGTTACTAACCTACATTTTCAGAGCAGTGAGCTAAGACCAGGCCTCAGTTTGTTTACATTTGGATATCCTGCCAAAAAGGGAGCCTCCCTCCACAAGGGGCCTCCTCCATTTTTTTCTCCTTTCCCTTTATTGCAAAAAATAATCTCTTCCCTCCTTAGCCAAAAATAAATAAATATAAATAGTAAAAAAAAAAAAAAAAAGAAAAAAATGCAAGTATTCGCAGACTTCTGATCTACACAACTGAAGGCTACCACATAAACCATTATCTGAATAACAATAATAATAATAATAATAGTAATAATAATACATACACCACAGAAAATGACATCCCACTGCTCATAATATATTTCAACATGACCTACACATGATTTTAAAAATATGTTGATTATTTTCACTTTGCGGATATAACATGTCTGGCCTCTATTAATAACACTTTTGAAGTCTCACTGCCAAGGTTCAAGTTGAGCGTCTGTAAGTCACACACGTTGGAGGCCGACTGTCACTGTGCGTCTTAGCCGCACATGGCGCTGCACGACCGGCGGCGCGGCGCTTCCCAGAGCCGCTCCCCCTCCCTCCGCTGTGAACGCTGTATAATGTTTGGTGACATAACTAGGTCAGTGGAACAGCCAGGGCTCTCTCCCTCTGTACACTCACGCAGTCAGCCATGCTGGCACAGCCATCACATCATAAGTGCATCATCACTGCTGAGATCCACCCAATAAAGTCACAAAATTAACTATAAGTGTCAAAGCGTCGCGAGGATATTATTATTAAAGGATGCGAAATAAAAATACTTACCAGGAAACTTCACATAAATATAGTCTATAGACAAATGATTAGAAATTCTAATTATTAGACTTTCAGACATATGGATGAAAACGTCCAGGGTTTAAGTTTTAATTCTAATGTGACTAAAATCCATCTAAAGTGTAATCATTTCTCGATTACATAATTGCAGTTTTGGTTAACAACAACCTCCTCATATCATGCCCCTCCCTTTCCTTATTGCATAACTCAAACATGGATCCTCTAGCAAAATTTGCTGAAGCACTCCCAGGTGATGTGACTCACATTTCTTTTTAAAAACATACAGATCTGCGTCTGCCACGAGTCTTAAACCAAAATTACGCACATCTACGGTTGGAGTCTTCTTGAATCTTGCACGATTAAGATACAAACTAAATTTATCTGACGGAATTAATTCTCGTGATTGAACATACACCACAGATCACGCTAAAGTTGAGACCATGAAATCATGCAAGCTCCGGCTGTGCAGCATTAATCCAGTCATGAGGGATTAATGCGCACTTGGAGGAAAACAGGCGCACTCCAGTCCCGGAGCGCACACATGTGGTCATTCCACCGCGTGAAAAAAAACCCTGGTGTTTACCAAGTTCAACCAACGCACGCATGGGTCTATTCCAACCTAAAGTCAACTTACCTCTCATTTTGACTTGTTTTTCCTTTGTAGTCGATGGAAACTGGGCTACATGTGGTTAATGTAGATGACAGGATGAGGAGAAAAAAGCGCTGGAGCCAGATTCAACCAGCTGTGGAATAGTCACTTCGTCCCGGCTGCAGACCGCACTCCTAAAGCACGACCAAAAAAAAAAAAAAAAAACCAAAGGGAAAAAAACAAAACAAAAACTACCTCTAAACTCTTGTCTTTTATCGCTCGGTTAATTCCAAGCGAAATAAAAGACTGGAGAAAGACGCCTTGAATCGCATCGTAACCGCGTCGGTACTGGTAAACAGATTCGGCGGAACTTTTTGACAGTATAGTCCCACGGTAAGTCTAGCGGTGCTCAGACCCCCCTCAGTGCTGTGACTCTCCGCCTGTTCTCCTCTCAGTCTACCCTGCTAACCTACTTTCTCCAAGCGTGGACTCTCACATGATCTCACTGCCGACAGCTCCTCTCGCAGCAGTCACGGGAGCGCGCACACGGGAGCGAGTTTAAGGTGGCCCTGCGTTAAACCGACGGCTGCAGCTCAGAGGAGAAGCTGAAAAATGAAAGATCAACACATGTAGGAGATACAGGGACAGTCATCAGTGCTACTGTCACTTATTTTCATATAAATGTAACTATCCCATCAGTCCCCGCTTCTCTTGTCTTTCTATGAACTTCCTTACACCCGTTTTGTAACAACAGTGCCACCTGTGCCAAGGGCCTATAAACCTGTCACTGAGATTAACGTCCTTTTAATTTGGTGTTAGCTCGATAAAGGAAAACAACTAGATTACGAACATTGTTCACTGCAGTTGATGTCTTACTGGTTAACTTCTACTTTCTGACAGTGACATTGATATGATGAATATGTGACTATTTTCCTACAGAAATTTTAAAAAAGGTGACCATTACATTTGTCACAGTTGTAAGTTGTAGTTAACAGGCGAAAGAATCAGTTGATTTTGATTAAACCGTTTTGAGTTAAAACAATTCTAAAATTCACTTGTTACAACTTCTACAATTATATATTTTTTTCTTTTTTTTTGAGGCCTTTTTATGATTGTTTTTGTAAATATTGTATGCTATATAAAGTCCTTTATGTGTTGTATAAATTTGGTTATTTTTCGTTTTTTTTTCTTCTCGAGCTTGTGCACTCCATGTACAATGCTTATAACATATATTTATTATATTCACACAGAAATATACATAAAGAATTTGCTGTAAGTACTACATAAATAAATAATTTTACATAAATAATATGCATATACATGTACACTATATACATAATACATGAAAACATATGGCATTTTACTAATAAAATACAACCCTAGTAGCCCAAAAGGGAGTGAGAAGAAGTAGAGTTTATTTACTCCCACCTCACTTTAGATATTGGACATATCGTTCTGAATGCTTGAATAATTTTTCCTGACATATATTGACATATTGTATTAAGTGAAGTATAATAAGATAAGATAAGATAAGATAAGATAAGATAAGATAAGATAAGATAAGATAAGATGCTGCAAAATACAGAAAACAAAGTGCAGATGACAGACAGAATATTTGGGAGTGAAACAGGAATATATAAAAGAGTATGTGCTCCGTACATGTTTCCATTGTACAGATATGGACATTCTGAGATAAATATGCAACATAACCTTGAATCAACACAGCAGGGCAGGTGTAAATAAACTGTAGCTTCTTCCTGCTCCTTTTTAAACAACATATATGGGGAAATCTGATGATATACAATTTCATAGACTAGGCGATATGAATGATCAAAAGAAATCATTTACTCATTCATTCATCCATTCATTTATTTACACACTCAGTTACTCACTCATGTATTGTGAAATGTATTGAACATAAACAGTTTTGTCTCAAAAACATAAGAAAAGAAGTTATTTCACTATGATTGTAACAGAATATACTGTATATACTATAATCCAAAGTTGCTGACTAAAAAACTCATTTTAGGGATCTGTGTCTGTTGTGGTGAAATAAGTTTTGGTTCTTTTTAGTGGCCTTTTTTAACAAGGAAGCAAAGTTGGGAAAATAGACCTGGCCACACTCCCAATAATTACTCACCATCTTTCCAGTTGTTCTTTGCAGAGTAGCTTAAGTTCACTTTACACCCAGTGAACCCCACAAATGTTAGTCTAATTCTTGTTTTATATTCACATTATTATATTCATGCTTACCTCAGGCATATACATCACACATAATTAAATGACACAAGAATACTAAGAAATGCATATCTGAATTGTTACATAATTATTAGTGCTGAAGCATAAGCTCACTGCACTAACTATTCATGCACTTCTGTCATATTTTCAGCCTTTAAATCATCTCTGTTTTCTGATCTTTTGTGCTTTTGTGCATATGTACACCTCCTCTTGCCAGGCTTATTCCATGAATAAAGGGATTTCTGAAGCCAATGTGCTCCTGGAACAAAGTGTGATTATGGGTGCAGATGAGGAGGTGGGTGGGTGCTGAGGGTGTGTGCGTATAGAGG
>JAPTGZ010000010.1:14153132-14163619 GCA_029814645.1 Fowleria isostigma | reverse complement strand
GCATATGAGGCGATATCTCCTCCACTGCCACAGTAGGTACACATTTTATTAGCGTTGGTGGTGGACGTGTGTGAAGATTATTGCCTTTTGCTTACAACATTTTGACTGACGTGAGTTTTATTGTTTTAGCAGTGGGCCATATTGATTACAATGTACAGTGACAGTCTGCAGGAGAGAAACACTGGCAGCAGGGAATGAGACTGGGGTTCTAAACGCAGAAGAAAAGAGATGTGACACCATGGTTTTCGTACCCCAGTCGTGGAGTTAAGCTCAGCCAGGATGAAGAAGACATACTCCTGTCCCGGCTCAAGTGCTCGGTTCTCAAAGCCTCCGTAGTCTAGCTGGTCCCCCAGGGTGAAAAAGGCTGGTAAGGTGGCAGGTGTGAAACGGGCTGTGATGTAAGCCCGACGTAGGTCCACCTGCTTCTGCTGCCGAGAATCCTTCTGCCTCTGACTGATATCTTTTAACAGCTGAGGGATAGAGAGTGAGGGAAAATAAAGAAAGTGACAGGAAAGACACAGACACAAAAACAGAGAGGTTCCAGTTTCTGTGACTAATGTTTAAACACCAATATTGAATTAAAAAGGGTAACCATTGCCAGGAGTTTTTAGCAGTGAGATTATGTTTGTGTTTATAGGTCCTTCCCTCCTTCCAGGCACAGACATCAGTGGGTGCTGGTGCCTTTGTTGTTTTTCTCACCTCCTCTAGGTCCATTTCATCTGGGCTCTTGAGGTGTCTGATGACACCTCGGGCTCTCCTCAGCGGAACCACAACAACATAAACATTCCTGTGAGGGCACAAGAGGACAAAAAAGATTAAGCTGTAGAAAACATGTCTTGACCTATTTCTAAACTGTCTCTGTCAACTTTCTTCACCAAAAACTATCTCAGAAATCTTGTCAGTTGAGTGCTGTTATCACCAGGCCTTTGAGATTCCAATCATCTCAAATAAAAACAGCAAGTTCTTCCACAGCAACGTCAATAAAACCATGACAACCCAAATACATAGACTGTCTTCCTCCTTTCTTACTTGACAGGGGTGCGAGTCTCTAGCGACGGCAGGATGATGGTGACTGTTGTCTCCGTGTCACGGGTGTGGTCAATCTCAGGGCGGCGGATGGTAATTGGTGGTGAGGTCTTTGCGGTGATGCGGTGGCGAAGGCCTCCCATGTTGCCCTCGGGGGCAGTGATCATGAAGTCATAGCTGGTGTCAGGTTGAAGGTTTGGTATGACCGCTTTTCTCAGGCGAGCGTCTACCTCCACCTTCTGCTGGTTGTATTCCACCTGGAGGAAAGCAATGGTTAGTTCAGTAACAGTATTAGTATTAGCATTAGTAATAGCATTAGTATTAGTATTAGCATTATTATTAGCATTAGTTTGAGTATTAGTATTATTATGAGTACTTACTTATTAGTATTAGTATGGTCATAATTTAGTAAAAGTCCACTGCGCTCATTTCGAGACAATAAAGTGACTTAACCCCTGAAACATGTCTTTCAAACATGATCTATCACATAAATCATCAATCATCATTCATCATCAGTGACTTGAATTGTAGAACTGGATAATTTTAATATGCTGTGTATTGCTTAATATCTTTGGATGCTCTGATATTGTTGGAGACATGATACTGCTTGGCCTGGTGGGTCATCTTGACCTGAGAATCGCTACATTCGATTACAACAACTTCCAGATGTTCCTGTTTATATGAATGTTTTGGCTAAACTCATTTGGAATTCAAGTAAGAGGTCATGAAGGGTAAGATGGCCAACAGTTTAGCTCCATTTTAGGTTATGACTAATGTTTGTTCAAAGATTGGAATTAAAGGGGACTCTGAGACTTTCTCTCTCTCTGACAAAGAATTTTAACTTAATGCAGGAGGTTTATGCATTTTGGGGGAGTTCCACTCACCAACTGGCTGTGTATTCCCTTGGTGTTTAAAATAAATTGACCCGGGTCAGATATCTAAGTACTGGCATTTCAGAATAAGGGTAATTCACGTACGTCTAAGTACAATACATCATTGTGTGATGAATGAAAAAAAAAAGTTAATTATCACTTATTTTGTTGTATTGCAAATCTTAATCTATACAGCAGATCCATATTTTCATATGAACTATACTTTGTGTTCTTCTGGCACATTCAATATTGTTATATTTTTTTATTATGAGCCATAATTTTGCCTTCTATGATTCAACATTTAATATTCAGTGTTTATTTTAAGCTTGTTTATGTATTTTCTACTACAATTCAAGAGTTTAATGATTAAATGGTATCATATTATACTTTATTATAATGAATATAAATACTATATTTGTAGTATTTTCAATATTTTTTAACCATGTTCACATTTTAAGCCTATATTTACTTTGTTTTAAACTATGGTTAAAAAATATTCACCTAAAAATTTTGTATATTTGCACATATCCCTGTGTAGAAATAAAGTACACATCCAATAAATCACAACTAAAGAGCATCTGATAAAACTACAGTAGGCTAGTATACTGTATGTATAAATCAAGTTAAGAGATGTGTTTATCTTAAAAACTTCTGGTTATATTAGATAAATGTCATCTGTTAAATGTTACAGCACCATCTTTATTCTAATATCAAATGTCAGCTAACGGGTACATGTGCTAGACGATACACAGACATACAGTAAAGCGATAGGAGTTGCTGCTCTCCGGAAATTCCCAGGTCAGAAGAACACTTGTCTTTGTGGCCAAATTGACTGAAAAATTCCTTGGCACATCTGAAAGGGGCAAACAGAAAGAAGCAAAATCACTTCAGATGAAGCATTTTATTTGAATGGGCAGGTCCGTCTGATTTTCAACTGCAGCCCTGGAGAAACAGAGGACAATGTCAGTCAGATCGACAACTGGGAGACGAAAACATGATGGTTAGGACGATGGGCAGGTGATGAGGAAAGTGGATGGCAAGAGTCATCAGTACAAATAATAGACAGACCAGCTGCATGAATGTGACATGCCACATTCTCAGAGTGTAAGGTTGTGTTTGTTAGACTCAGAATTCAGCATGTCAGCAAAGGCTTTGGAAAAGGTGGCTGTGGAGGTCTATCAGATAAAAAATGCTTACCTGCAGATACAGCACCAGATGCGATTTTTACTTTAAGTCAGACTCAACACTTACCTTCTGCATTAGATACTGTATGTCCAAGCCCTGTATTGACTTTTACCTGAGGGTTTGTGATAAGCTGTGCTCTTGAAGCAAACATCCATTAACATTCTGCCTGCTTCCATTGGTGGTGAAGGGAAGGTGATGAAGGTAAGTGAGTGGAGGAGATTGAGGGGAGTAGTTGTGTTCCCTTGGACTTTGCAGTTCTCAGCCTCAATGAGGTGCACAGGCTGACCTGAAAGAACTGGCCCAGACTGCAGTTAGTGGTTTGCAGTGAAATCCACAGAAGGGTAACGGAGATGTGAACTTGAACCAGTGCTTAGTAGGTAAAGGGTGTTCCAGAGACCTAAAGGCAGCCCTACCTGTTTCAAAGGCCAGGGTTCTGCACACCAGAGGTGGGCTGAAGGGACCTGGCCCTGCCTTGTTGTGGGCTCTGAGTTGCACTTCGTAGGCTGTGCTGTAATTCAGACCCAAGATGATGTAGCTGGACTCACTTGATGGGAGTGTGATCAGACGTGGGGGAGCTGGCATGGAAGGGGGACCAGGAACAGCAGAGGGTTTGGGGCCCACAGCCTCCCTATAAGCAATAGTGTATTCTGTGATGACACCATTGCTCTCCGCTGGGGCAGGGGGCAGCCAGGAGAGGTGGAGGGAACAGCAAGTGGCATTAACAAAGTCAGATATTTTAGGATGTCCCGAGGGTGGAAGCATTGGAACCGTGATTTCCTGCTGCACAACTGCTCCGTAGCCTGCTCGGCTCTTTGCAGAGAGGACAAAGATATAAGACGAGCCTGGGGAGAGGTTTCTGACAGTGAAGTTTTTCTCCCGATGTGTGAAATCTACTGTGGTGTTTAAAGAGGTATTCTTCAGGCCAAACTGCAGGCGGTAGCCCAGAATTTCCACTGGGACCCCCTGGCTATCAGAGCCTGACTCAGAGCACTCCAGCGGAGGAGCCCACCGCACAACCACTGATGGACCGGATCCTGTACGCACCCAAAGGGAGGGGGGACCAGGCACTGTAAACGACAGCAGAAAATCAATCTTAATATAAATATATAACAACACATATCATGTAAATCTTGTGGAAGAATTTGAATCGATTTGATTCCATATTTACTGCTGGCTCCTGGTGCATCTTACTGTCTGATCAATGCCTGAGTATGTTTGTTACTAAATCCAGTGCACTGTACTAGATAGCTGGCATATGCTCACCGATCCCTGAGGTCTGCACCAGCTTGGCTTTGCTGTGTGCTCCATCCCCTTTGGTGGTGTATGCTGCCACTGAGACAGAGTATAAGGTCTCTGCTTTAAGGCCCCCCAAAATCATCTCCTGTAGGCAAAGAAAATGCATCAAAATATGATCAAATACCACATGCTTAATTTCTTTCCAATTTAATCTGTTTGAGTGCTTCTGCTTACTGTTGTACATCACTAACAGTACAAACACCTTTTAAAATACTGTTGAACACTGGCTTACTATATATCTGGTAAAACTTAACACAGGTTTCATTAGCGTCTTCATGTCTTCTAAGGGTATTAATAGCTCTAGCATAATAATAGTGAGTTCATTTATAAAAGCAGAGAATGGGTAGTCTGCACTCACATAGTGAGTGGAGTCATCCTCCTCCATCTTATCCCACAGACAGGACACACCCCGCAGGCAACAGAGACAGATGAGAGAAAGAGTGAGTCAAAGCACTAAAGGAGAAAAGAACGATGGCTGCTGATTAAATAAACATTAAATAATATTTAAGTATTCAGTTGGGATGTCACCTGAGACTCATCCAATAAAAGGTCTTTAATTCGGGGAAGGTTTCGTGATTCACCATCGGCGCGACTGAAATGAACTTGGTAGCCACGGATCTGGCCCTGTTGCAACCGTGGCAACACAGACCGCCAGGTGATGTGGAGGGCTGAGGAGTTAAGGGGCTGGACATCAACCTGACGAGGGGCTGCACCAGGAACTAAGCACATGCACACAAACACACACGCACTAATGCAGGAGTAATTAAGTGACCAACTGTCTAGCCAGTAAATAATCAACTAAACAATCAATACTGTTTAGGTCTGATCTATGGCTCTCACTCTCACTCTTACCATCCTCATCAGTTCTGCAGAGCACAGCTGGGCTGCTGGGTCCAGTTCCCTCTGCAGTGGAGGCTGCCATGGTGATGTTGTACCAGCTCCATTTCTCCAACCCCTCTACCACTGTCTCCCCCTGCTGGGGAGGGATAGTAAGCCCCTTCACCTCCTGGCCCTGACCTCCGCCTTGTGCCCCAGATACTCTCTGGTAGTTCAGTTCATAACCTGCCAATTTTCCATTCTGGCCCTCCATTGGAGGCGGCTTCCAACTTACTCTCAGCGAGGTGGAGCTGGCACTCTCACAGGAGACACCCTCGGGTGCAGCTGAGGGCTCTGATTGGACAAGGGGCAAGGGAGGCAATTGGCAAAGAGTTTAGGAGTGACCCAAGAGAATGGGGCAGAAAAAGCAAGAGAGGGGGAAAATATAAGCAGAAGGATAGGAGTGAGGATAAAAAAGGAAACAATAAGAAACTAACGTAAACTGAACTGAAAGAAATAACATCAGGACAAAAAGAAAAAATGGGACCAACCACATAATGTTAATGCGTAATGTAGACATGAAGTCTAATGAAATAAACCAGACAGGAGTATTGACCTAGAAAGTGGAAAACTCAATTACATCCTGGACACTTGTGTATTTGATAAAAAAGATCATATTTTATCTGATGACTATACCATAAGGATTCAGTTTTATGAATGAGAACAGATAGAGTTGTTCTGAGTAGAGCAGGGATGCACAGCTCACTGCACAGGAATACCAACAAATATATACATTTCACAATGCTACCCTGCACAGCAGCATAATCCTTGAGTTTTCAGGATAATAGAGTGGTCAGAGACGCTCCACTCCTGACTAGGGGAAGGTCTTGGGCTTCAAGGAGGAAAGAAAACAAACTAAAACAGATCTCACACAATGCCGAAAGGATTTTAGATGCAGTTAAAAAAGCCCCAGGAGAGAAAGGCACTCAGATGGATTTTGAAAGTCAGGCTACAATGATGAATTGTAGACAAGAATTGAATCAGGAGTAGTTCTAGTCAGGCTGCCATATTTACTGGAGCAAACATAGATACAGAAAACAGACACAGACTGAAAATCACACACCTTCATCACCACAGATTTCTGACTCCATGTTATCACTCACGCTGTATAATTTACCTTGAGTAACACACCCATCATGGTAAGCATGGATTCGGCGTCTAAGCTGTGTGTGTGAAGTCAGAAGCGTATAGCATGTGTGTATGTGTGGGAGTGTAATAGTCATAGCTGACAGGTTCAAGTATCTATCCACTCAGCCGTACCGCCACTGTTCTGTTGGCCTCGGGGGACAATCTAGATGTGCACCAAAGCTTGGCGATAACAAAGCGCACATAACCTCCCTGGGAAATGAATTCTGCTGCATGAAATAGTCTGCTTATCTAGCACCTTCCCTTCCCGTCCCTTCTGTAAACTACTCTGGTGTACCACCTTGGTCTCAATTTCATTTTGGAGGTAAAGAAGACCTCAGCAGAGCACATTCTGTACTCAGTTCTACAAATAATCTGACTGTAAACTCACAGGATGAATTCACCTATCTACTGTGTGATTGGAAATACTTACCTCTGAACTGATTCAACACCATGAAACTGAACGACTGGGGGCTCTGTTTTTTACTTGACTACATTGTGAATCCTTTTCCTTGCACCATTTTCTCTGTTATCTCTGCATTTTCTAAGGAAGCACGAAATATCTTGATGTATCATTGGAAAATAGAAATTATTTGACACTTTTGGATCTCGATGGTTGTGCAGGAAATGAGAGAAAATGATCCAAGGTGGAGAATTCGACTTCATCACGGATAAAGTACAGACTGGCCAGTACTTACCTGTCAACACAGCAGACCAACCACAATCCTTTAAAGCTCCTCACCCCTGGCTGCTAGCCAATAAATGGCAAACAGTTTCGCCCTTTCAAAGACATTAGACACTGATAAAGTGGAAAAAGTGAAAGGAGAGCGAAGAAAAGGAAGAGTGAAACATTAATCGGTGCTCCATCTCCATCTGTCATGATGTTTTGGCTGTGTAAAAAAAAGTGAAAGGCTGAATAGAGCAAGAAAGGCACAGTCAAACATAGATGGATGGATGGGAGGGGGGTATGGACAGATGGGTTGATAAACAAGATAGATGGAGAGATGTGAAGATGATTCCCAGGTTTTACCAGGTCAGGAGCTGAGGATAATGTACAAAGAGCGGTTTGAATCTGTGTGTGTTTGGAGGACAAAATGTTTGCATAAGATTTGCATACAGACTGACACATAGCACAGTTGAAATCTGCTGATAATGTGTGTGTGTGTGTGTGTGTGTGTGTGTGTGTGTGTGTGTGTGTGTGTGTCTGTGGAGGTAAAAAGTAAAGCCAGTCAAATTGAGACATACTGGCTTGCGATGTTCTCTGCACAAGTTCGTTAGTGAAAGCACCGAGGCCTTTGTTTGAGGTGGCAGCCAGGGAGAAGGAGTAGTCGGTATCTGCCTGTAGACCCACCACTGTGTAAGAATTCCTTGGCCCGAAGGTCAGTTTCTCCTGTGAGAGCAGCAGAGAAGAGCAGAGGACAGAACGAGAGGTGGGGTGAGGACAGAGAAACAGAAGGCTTAAAGGAGAGTTGAAGAGCACAAAGAGATAAGACAGTCACCACGCGAGACAGCCGTGCTGGACGCCGGCATTAATCTTTTAAACTTCTTCTTTTATCTGTCCTCTTATTCCTTTGCCTTGTTAAGAAATGTCTCCAGACAGAGATAGAGAAAGTAAAGTTATGAGTCTTACCACGCTGCCAAATTTGACAGGTTTGTAGAGGAGCTCATAGTTGACGATGCTCTCCTTGGTGTACGCCGGTTCCCAGATCAGCTCGATGCTGGTGTCTGTCACCTTACCCACCCTAAACTTCCCTGGTTGACCTGGAACTGAAAGGAAAACACACAAACAATTAACTCCAAATAAGAAAAATACAGATAAATGCCAAGGCCTGTATTTTATAATGTTTTATTCAACAGGTCATTTGTTTTTGTTGCTTTATTGCATTTTCTATTCCATTGTAAAAACCTCCCTTCATGTGACATTTATTAGCAACACACATATAAAGAAAGCTATTAAATGATCATTAAAGCTGTGAATATAATGGTAAACTATTAAACACGCAATATGCAATTTCTAAAGTATTAACTCTTTCCCCCATAAAGACGACATTTGACGACACCCCCATTACCCTTAATGACAAGTGTTGACACCTCCTTTATATGACTAATGACGTGATTTGACGACCATTAGAACAGGTTCTGTTTTTTTAAATGTAACAGAGGCTGTGATAGGTGGAGGTGAACACAACCTGTACTAGGACAAGCAATAGGATTAAATAATACATTTAATTTGTTTTTTATTTCTTTATTTAAATTTTTTTATTGTTTCAATTTAAAAAAAAATATTTTCTTAATTAAAAAAAACAAAGTTAAATTATAATATTGATACATTTTCACATTTTTTTTCCCTAAAGTTTGCCAAAGTAGTAACTATTGCAGCCACTGAAAAAAGAAACACACTGGAAAAACAAAATATTCCATGGGTAGAACTAGTAACATATAAATGGGTTGTTCCTAGTAGATGTCCAAGGGGGAAAGAGTTAATGTTTAGTTCACATTACATTCAGTGACACACATTTATTTCATAAATAATATTAAACATAAACATTGCCAAAGAGCATATGATGCCTTTAATAGGCAACAAAATCAAATGGACTGTTAAGTGGAATAAAATAAAAGTTTTCTTCAGATTTTGACATTTTTCAAAATATTTGGTATAGCAGAAATGAATATGTAAACAAAATAACATATGTCTTGTTATTTTAGATGTGGAAATTTCTAATCCCTGCACTCACTGCTTTGAAATATGTGCATTTCTGTGAGAAAAAAGACCTGTCAGGTAATTCCTTAGACCCAGAGGATCTCAAATGTGACGATGGTTCCTGTATGCTGTCTTTATGCTGCCAGGAGACACACTTTGTCACTGTCAATTACATTTGACCAAACAGCCACCACATTTTACATATGAAGCACTGTATATTTCTTATATTTTTTTGTTTTAATATTTTCTATTCTTTATAAAATTGCACCTCATGCTAGAAAAATGCCAGGCTAAATGTGAATTAAAGCACAAATCCTATCACTAACTTGCGACTAATCATCTATTACTGCTTTCCTTCATATAAAACCTTCAGCTGCTGTTACGGTGACAAGCAGTAGTGAGGAACGACAGACACTTTTAGCTGTTAAACCCTGTTGCCTGCTCATATGTCTACACAGTTCAGTCCAAACAAGTAGAATTTATTCATTTTAAGGGATTCATATTGTTACTGACAGGACCAGCTTATAAGCATTTCACAGTGGATTGCTTCACAAACTTCCCATAAGTCACTCAAATGAGATACTTAGCTGTTTGTGTACAAGCACACATAAGCCATTGCTCATTTGTGCTCTGCTGCACATGCACATCTGCATAAAACAAACCACCACTCACTTAGATATGAATCCACCCACTTACATAGAAATAAACAAAGAGCACTATTTGGCAGAGATCTACAGTGTTGGGGAGGAACAGAATAAACATTTAGAAAAGAAATGTAAAAAAAATAAATGTATTTAAGGCAAGGCACAGCAGGCAAAAACATCAATTTTTTATGCACTGGTCAATTTTGAAATGAATTTTTCTCTATATTTAACCATCCATAAGTGATTTATCACCATTTATAGTAATATTATCTTCTGTGTTTGGTGGTTTATTTTTTTCCCAGTGAAAATCAGGTATTTTCCATCATTTAATTTACTCATCATGTAGATGTTCATAAAAGTTTAGAGTAAACTTGAGGATTATATATCAAAAATAGAAGAAACTGAAGAAAAAGTGAGCATTTCAGCAAAATCTATCATTAACTGAACATAAAACAAGTGTATCTATCCACTGTCATTGATCCAACTCCATGGACTTTACAGGTGAATCAATGTTGGAGAAGATAACCAGCGTTTCCATGGTAACTACAGAGCCTCTAAACATCCAAATGCGTCACGTCTGATGACCATGAAAAGACAAATAACTGTATTTTGTACCAATTATTTACATGTATTAGTGGATCAACAGGGATCAAACAGTTTCTATCAGTAGATGATTTGTTAGATTGTGGATGTTTGGGTCTTTATGAGTTAAAAAAGGTTAAATATAGAGAAAATGTAATTTGGGAACTGACACAAAAGTAG
>JAPTGZ010000010.1:14125385-14140355 GCA_029814645.1 Fowleria isostigma | reverse complement strand
AATTTAAAAAAAAAAATATATATATATAATATAATCAAGATATGAGAGGAAGAAAAAAATCATTAAAAAATAACTCATCATTTTTCTTTTAATAAATAAATGATAACAGGTCCCACAGAACCAAACACCATACAAGGGTTAAATATGTTGGGTCCATAGGTGTTTATGTCATATAGTGAATGTGAAAATTAACTTCTACCTCCTTTATCGGCTATTGACACTAAAATTAAATAAATGGAGAAATCAGGTCAATTAGAAAAGCTGGTCGGTGGGATGTGTTATTGCCTGAGCTCATTACAATTACATTTCTGTAAATGCATTTTAAAATCATGTTTTATTAATGTCTTTTTCCCTTTTTTGATTTTAATGTAATTCCAATGTCTTGCTTTTTCTGTGATTTTTATGCCTTTTTAAAGTACTTTGAATTACCCTGTGTATGCATAGTGCTATACAAATGAACTTGCCTTGCCTTACTATTCATGAGCTCACTCAGGTGAGACCACGCCCACAGAATTTGTCTAGCTCAGTGACAGTTTTCATATACTGCAAGGATGGCTGAGCATCAACGTTCTTGTCTGTTATGCTCCAACAGAACTTCAAATATGCAGAGGCTTCACAATAAGGTTGCTGTTGAAGCCTGGAGCAGTACCACTGCAGCAGTCTATGACCAGTGCTCAGACCATAAGTAAGATACTATTGTCAACTCAAAGAAGTGCTATACATTGACTAACTGTTAGCCAATCAGAGTCAAACAAATTAGCAGATGGTGAATATTCATGAGAACTGGCGCAAATTGAGCTGAGTCTTCCAGCATTTATATACCACATTAGAATGGATGGACACTTGGGAATGTTAGAGTCCATGGTCGAACTTCAGACATTCCCACAGAAGTAATGAAATACGTGTGGCAGGGCACCTTTAAGGAAAAGCATTTTACTCCTGTTCCCCTGTTTCTCACTTTTCATATCTAAACTGTGAGCAGGAGCAGCACAGTTAAAATGCAGAAATTGCTTCCAAAAGTTTTGGAAGTCAAAACCAAGTCAAAAACATGACTTTTCTAAACTTAGATGACACTAAAAGGGGCTTTGTTGTCGACTTTTACAAGTTAGTGATTCCTCTCCAACAGCAGGCTCACTGCTGCCATGAAGAAAGCCCGTTTCTCTCTCAGCAGCTACAGTAACAGCTCTCCCCCACGGCAACGACCCGCCAATGCTCTTTAACTCGTCACTTGTTTCTCTTACTTCTTCAATTTTTATCCTCCTACCCTGATCCCCACTGTGATAAACAGAGTCTCTCTAAATGTGCTATAATTATACACAGCATTTGTCAGGTGTTCTTTTGTTGCTTTTGTTGCACAGAATTTTACTCTTTTTTTTTTTTTTGATGGCGGCCTTTTGAATATACCAGCAGTGATTTTTTTTTTTTTTTGCTCTTTGAGTCTGCTCTGTCACATTCATCTCATCTGAAACTGACTTTGACATGGAGCCTGAGGAGAAGGCACAAAACCATGGATTACACTCTGCTGCATTGCACAGAGTGGAAAAAGGCACATAACGACTCAAGGCACATGTGACACACACAAGGCACACACGAGTGCACAGACATACACATGTTAGATTTACACTAATATTTACCTTCAGGAGACTTACCCCTTATCTGTATCCTAAACAAACAAGTCTTAATACTCGTATATAGTCATTTATATTACAGGGACATCCATTTTGTTCCCATAAGAGTCAAGTCTCCACATGAGACTCTGAAACCATCTGTATAATTTACTAAAAAACATAATTATGCATCTACACACACAGCTAGGTTGAGTCTCAGCATGATAACAAGATTATCAAAGATGATCACACACCTAAATATTGTAAAATTGCAGTATAATCAGTGATTCTTTAGCTAGCTACAGTCATTTTGGTGTAATTGTCAAGGTAACGGAAGTGTTAAAGGTAAAAGAGTCATTTCACCCACATTACATATAAACAGACATTTCAGCAACATTGTGCTCATTACAAGTATATTTTACTTTGCCTTTAATCATATTGTATTTGAAGGCAGTGACCCTGTTGTCATGAAACCTCAGCAAATAAAACCAAAAGATTGAACGACAAAAACATGCTTTTAATATAGTACTATAAATATAGATAATATAATTAAATTTTGGCTGACATTTTCCATACTATTTGTCTATTTTTTAATTTTTTTTTTCTTTTAACTGGCAAAACAGAAGACATCTATAATGGGAAAACAGAGGAAGTATCCATCTTCAATGATGGTTACTCAATAGATTTGTACCATGGGAGGGCAGGAAGAATATTTGACAGCATGCAGAAAAAGCCTGACAATATTAGATAAATGATATGATGATGAAACAATATGGTGCAACTGCAGTTACTGAACCTCAACAATTTATCTATAATTTGCAAGACCTTAGGATTTGCATGGGAATATGTGAGTGGCCACAGTGGACAAAAATCTGGTGAAAAGATTAATATTTGCCTCCTTAATGTGGTGTGGTGTCCATTAGAGTGGTAGATACACAGCGAAAGTGCAGAAATGTCACCATTAAGCCCAGTACTTGAGTTAATGTACTGACCAGTGACTTCCCACTGCAAATACATTAACACAGGGTTAATGCCTAATGGTAAAAAAAAACCTTTTACTTATTAAATCTTAAAAACTGAGTCTGGTAAGCACTAAGTGGTTTCATACAGATAAATAGACCATTTGCATGCCTGTGTTTGTGTGAGTGTATGGGTAGATCTCCTAATTACACAATAGACTGAGGAGGAGAGGCTCAGGGAAGTTACAGTGAGCTCGGGTACATGTACGTATCGTCTGAGTGTGTTTTGGGAGCCGGGGCCCTGCGAGCTGAAACTGTCATCCATTCGCTTCTGTCTTCTGCAGCTACATGAAAGGAAAACAGCCCCTGCCCTCGTCTTTCTCTCTTTTCCCTGCGGTACAGGGCAGAGTTGGGAGATAAACAGGAATAAATTATCAGCTCTACAAGCTGAGCTTTTCTCCATAAAGAGGTAGAAGCAGAAGGAAAAGTGAGAGAAAGACAGAGTGGAGGAGAGATGGAGCTGGACAGGTGGAGCTGTGCAAACAAGAACTCATCTGACAGCTGGAAGCAGCTCATATGGCTAACTATCAGCACGAATTTAAAATCCGCGATTGAAATCTTTTTTTTATGCAAAACATGCAGCGCCATACATAGCGAAAGACAGGTGTTCAGTGTATAAGCAGAAAAAAGGTCAGCAACACATACATATACACACACTGTAGTGCAGAAATAACCAGTTAGTGTAGAAAAACAGGACAAAATGCTGTAAAAAGGGAAAGTGAAAGATAGCACAGAAGTAGAGGAAGAAAGAGAGCAGTTTGTTGGTGAGTCTGGAAGCTGCTGACAAACCCAGAATGAGATGTGACTTCAGTAAATTGAGCTGCTGTGAAATCGCGGACGGTGTATTATGTCTGCTGGGCTGGGACCCAGCTGATCAGATGACAACAGATA
Source organism: Fowleria isostigma (assembly GCA_029814645.1). Taxonomy (NCBI): domain Eukaryota; kingdom Metazoa; phylum Chordata; class Actinopteri; order Kurtiformes; family Apogonidae; genus Fowleria; species Fowleria isostigma. Next base: position 14,136,838 of record JAPTGZ010000010.1, on the reverse strand, counting down.
CTGCTAACCTGATAGCTCTGGCAGAACATTTAGGTCAAACAGATTACCTGGAGTCCAGCCTCCCATGATGAGGTGGGACATTAACTTTTAACCGGGGCTGGACTTTAGCATTCAAGATGGATGGATGCTATTTTTAGCACATTAAGTAAAAAAAAGTTAACTCCTCAAACAAGCTCCGAGGCTCAAGTATTTGCATCATATGAGCACTACTTATATGATAACTTTTACTACTGACATCTAAATTTTCATGAAATGGTAGAGCAAAATTGTTGCATGATGTTCTGAAGCAAATCTACTTTATATTTATCTGATTAATCTTTTAGGTAAAAAGGTCATCTTGTAAATGTACACTAGTGGTCCCTGTCACTTTTACAGAAAACTGTAGGCTTAAATACTGTATATTTGGACAAGCTAACTGGAAGAAACAAATAATCATAAGCAATGCAACAATGTGATGTAAAATTTCTTTATTATTCAGCAAAATAATCTCAAGATAAAGTTAAAATAACAATAATGTATAGTATTTACAGTTGTGGAAAAAAAATATTAGACCATCAAAAGTCATCAAAACAATGATTATGCAATCAAGTACTAACTCCTGTGTGTATCATGTAACTAAACAGACAGAAAAGAAAACAGGCACTGTTTTTGTCAGTACAATGTCATAGATATTAATGTAAGAACTGATGTGATTTTGGTTATTATCAAGAAAACCATGGAAAATAGAGAGGTATCAGCTCTGAAATTAAACTACTATGAGCTATTTTTGTTGGTATCATTATATTTGTCCAAACAAATGTACCTTTACTTGTACACGGCATTAAAATGAACAAGAAATTGAAGAAAACATAGGGTGGTCTAATATTTTCTTCCACAACTGTATTTAGGTTATTTATTTTTACAGACCTGTCATATATCTTTTTAAAAAACACTTGTATTTGTCTGTTACAGAAACAGTTCAACAAAAACTATTATTTCCTGCCCTTTGTCCTGATTTCTAACTGAATTTGATTAAAATCTGCTCTTGAGATTGTGCAGGGTAAAATACAAATAAACAAAACCAAATCAAAATGTAGCCTCTACGACAGAAGCAATTTTTGTTGACGTTTTGAGTCAGTCCTGATGAAATAACTGTCAAATCCACTTTTGAAAAGATGGATACATAGTGGGGGGAAAAAAAAAGACAAATTTTGCAGGTCTGTTCTATGTTTGTGCGTTGGATTAAAATACCGCTAGTGCATCTGACTTGGAATTTTTCTATTTTCCTCGAGATAAAAGACATGTGAACTCTGACCGTGCCCATAACGACAACCTTTGTAATCTCAGCCAAGACAGGTTCATCCATTACCCAGCAGTCATCCTTAGGGTCCATATTGCATGCCATCTGTTACAGTGTAGGTCTAGGATCTGTAAGTGCTTAGGTAAACTCTCCACATCTCAATCCCAAATGTCGGAATTAGACAGATAGCTTGTCACAGTTCTCCTCACGCACATCTAAACCGGTGCAGCAGATGGCGCAGAAAAGTAGATGGATGTTTTGGTCGAGATATAAAGATGTCAGGAAAAGTTCAGCTCCATACTGTGCCATATGTTTCTACCCTCCAGTTAATGATGATGATGTGTGTATGTGTATGTGTATGTGTATGTGTCTGGAGGTTTTATGTAGGTGTGTACACATGGCTTTCACGACAGTCGATGCTGGCCACCTTCTGAAAAGTTCCTCGGAGTAGGAAGTCACCACCAGATGACAGATACTTATGGGCCATGAAACGGCTATGAGCCATCTTTTGTGGGATTTGAGCAGAGTCATTCTCAATATCATTTTTCATCCTAATCCATATGGACCATAAAAATGTTTCCAACACTCGACAGAGAGAAAAGAAGAGACACACAGAAAACAATGTTTGTGGCCCAAAACAGATCCCTGGATGAGGTCCAACAGGAGCTGGCAGCCTTCCACAATATCAGAGGCATTGCTTGGAAGGTGCCCCCATTAAACAGATCTTAAAAGAGTGTTTCATCCATACCACATCTTAGTGCAATTTTGTGCCTAGCTCAGGTGTAATTGATTTCCTCCAAGTCATTTCACTGCAGTGTTTGGTTCATTATACAGTGCATTTTGTTCTTCAGCTTTGTGATGCTTTCGGTGATTTGAAATCCTATTAAACCCTGCAGTGAATCTCACTGAGCCATTTGTCTTGCTACTGTTTCATTGATGTGATATGTGGCCTTACATATTGTGCTTGTGAGTCAGCCTCGTGTCTGCAAAAGACAAAATAAGTCTCAGCGACGATCAAGTGAACCTAACAATGACAGTATTAAAAAAAAAGACACATGTGCCACATTTTTCGAGAGAAAATTAGGTAATAACAAATGAGTAAAAGTTTGAGAAGAGAAAAATTGTTCATTTACAAATGGGGTGATTAACACTACACAACATGAGGGACTTTTTGAGTTTCCTTTCCAGGGTAACAGTTGACAGGTATAGTTGACGTTTAGGTTTTCATCCTAAAATCAACATAACCATAACATCACATGGTATTTATACAGAAAGATTTTTCTAAATACAGTGAGTCAGATTGAAACTGAAAGTTATTTATACAGAAAGAACATATGTTGAGGTTGGTCCAGTGTTTTCTTCAGGAAGAAATGACAACATGTGGAGAAGATCATGTGATTTGGAATTAACACACTTCCTTGAAACATGTTTTTGTAATGGGTAACTTAGTTGAAAGCAATTTAACGAAAACAGATATAATTTGTTGTTTTTCACATAAAATTTGATATATTGCCAAAAACAAAATATCTGTCATGATTATCTCAACTTAACACAATCAAAACCATTTTTGAATAAGCTCATTTTATTATGGTTTAGCTAATTAGAAGGCGGTTGTTATGAAATTCAGACGGTTATTTTGTTGATATTTTAGTATATGTAATCATTTATTAATTATGTTTTAATCATTTACTAATAAGTGATTGTTTCCATAATAAAATAATTATGAAATTTTTAAAGACATGATCATAATGAACATAACAAACATTAGGTTTTTTTTTGTTTTTTTTTACTTTTCATGAAGATGTATGTAAGATATATCTCATGAACTTCAAAAGTCCCTAATTTATATATTGACCCCTTTATTAAGTAAATTTAACTATAAATTGGTGTAAAACAACCTTGTTGTAATTCATCCTTTTATTCTTTTATTTGGTAAATTCACATTAGCAAAAACAACTGCCTCACATGACAGAACACTCAAGTTAAAAGCATTAAAGTCAATTAGCATTCATTCAAAACATAAGCTGCAAGGCTCCAGATGAAAATGATAATGTCGGTGAAATAGAGCACCCAGTAGTGGAAGTTAATTGTTTGTCCCTCTACAACATCAGCGTGCAGAAATAGGGTTACACCTCTGTCGTATTGGACTGAAAATAGTTGCCTGTAGTTCTTCTCTTTCCTCTAATCTGTTAATATATTCACTTTGCTACTGTCAAAGACATATTGATAAGAAGTGATAGCTAATTTTTAGATTCCATGGCAACATCAGCGAGCAGCAGTAGAGCTAAATCTCCACTATGTTGAACTTAAATTGGCTGTCAAAAAAGCCCCAGTTTCATCTGTTTACTTCTCTACTCTTGGCTGCAGTGTATAAATGTCTCATTATCCGGCTTTAATACAAATGAGAACAATGTTTTCAAGTGTTGCTGATTTGAACATGCTAAGCAGTTCTTTATCCTACTGGAATGGCAGCTTTGCAAGATCAGGAAACACAAAAAACTGTGCTGACAAAAAAATACTGAAAGAAATATTTGTACTATTGCACGGTAAATACACTCACATCACCCATAATGACGGATATAAAACAACCACTACTGCAGCGATACATCCTATAAAACATATGGTATGTTTGAGTCTGTTCTCCCAGACCGGACCCCCGCCTTCAATCCACAATCGCTTCACACAGAGGCAATTACACAAAAGGTATTCTATACAACACAGTGGTAAGCATCCACTTTTACGCACCAGTAGTTTGCAGGAAATTATATTTGAAATGGGTGTAGTAGCCATAAACATCACAGTGTAGGAAAAGCAACAGCTACCAGCAAACACCAGTGCTCTATAAAAAAGTTGTGATAAGTGTGGGAAAATAAAATTTGATAAACAGCGTAAACGGTAAACTCTGCAAGTGTAACTACAGTCACAAGGTTGACAAAGGGCACCGGTGATCAGTGAGGAATATTGGCTGACAGCGGAGAGATATCAGAGCTGGCAGCATTGAGGAGCACAGAGAATATGGATGAAGTAACAACAAAATGGTTTCGCCTCACCATCACTTTCATTCTCCCTGAGGATGGCTGAGTGAGAATGGCTGAGAAAATACGTGTCTGCCTACTCCAGGAGACACTGTATCATCTATACAGAGCAGCATAAACAAAGCTGAACAAACTGTCGAAAACGTGAGGTGTGATTCCTCTGTATTCATTCCCTGATCTGTCTCCACAAACGCTTCCCCTTCTCTCAAGCTGCAAGCTCTCTCTTCATCTCTAACCATCTCTGTCAAGCTGATCTTACTTTCACATTTTTTATTCACTCTGCTCATTTCACCCAATTTCAGGCTGGGCGGGGAAAAAGATAAGAGGAACATCAGTTAAATACCTAATGCCAGCAAACTCCCATCTCCATAGCTATTGATTTTGAACTCTGTCAAAACTGAATAATGGTTGTTATGAGCTGGATTTACAAACTTTGCCTCATGAAAAGCTGGGACACATTCCAAAAAACAACAAAAGCTAAAATGAGTGATTTGTTAATGTACTCAGATCTTCAATGTTTACACTCACCAATTTAACTATATATTATTCATATAAGGGCAAGGGCAAGGACTTCAACTTCGTCTCCAAAAGGAAATCAGTCCAGAAGCATCTTGATGTGTACCATCACTGGTGGCCACGGAATATCTCTCTGTGCATATTTGTTTTTGTGAATTTCTTTAAGTATACTATGTTTACAACAAATTCTTTGTATATCTGTGTACATATCATTAAATATATATAGTGAGTATTGTGCATGGAGTGCACAAGCTCAAAATCCATCAATCAATCAATAATATTTTTTTCCAGAAGTCAGCCAGTTTAATTTTTTTAACCCATAAAGACCCAACAGGCCACCAGTGACCATAAGCATCGAATGATGTAACGTTGATCCACAAATCCTATTAGTACCTGTAAATAACCGGTGTAAAATGCAGTTTTTATGTTTTCATTGTCAGATATGACCCATTTGGATGTTCAGGGGCTCCATAGTTACCGTGGATAGACTAGCTGAGTTTCCATTACCCTCAGAAATGCACAAAATGTAAATTGTGCAATAGAAAACTCATACTGGAAACACAGAAATGTCACAAAAACTGTCAAAGATCACAAAAAAGCTCTTATGAGGTGGTTTTTGAGATATTTCGATGTAGAAGTATTGTGCAAAAATGTAATGGAAACAAATTTTGTGGGTTTTCACTAGTCACGGGCATGATAAGTCAGGTACCACAAGAGGTTCAACTGTTGTTGAACTGTTATTCATTAAATGTTGGCTGGGCCATTTAGATATACTGGATCCATAACTCATTGGTGAATTCTGTAGAATTCTGTCCCGGAAATCCATTATGTGTGGCTGCTGCCATAAGATGATCAGGCACGCCTGCAGAGTGATTTTACTACACTCACGCATCAGCAGCCAAACACTCTTCAATGGAAACACCTACAAGTAGTTTTTATACTTTTTCAAAATTGTAGAAATATTGTTTCTATTTTGTGGAAAACTGTAATGGAAACTCAGCTATTGTCATCTTCTGCAACATTGATTCACCAGTAAAACCCATGGAGTTTGATAGATGTCAGTGAATGGTGACACTTGGTTTATGCTCATTAACCCTCCAGTGGTAAATGGTTGGAACTTATATAGCGCTTTCATGATGCCTTAAGTACTTTAAAAGGCCTCACATTCACCCATTCACAGACTCTTACACCAGTGGAGGGCACCTTCTGGGCACAATTTAGGGTCAAGTGTCTTGTCCATGGATACTTTGACACGTGGACAGTCGGAAACAGGATTCAAACTACTGCCCTTTCGGTCACTGGACAACTCGCTCTACCAACTGAGCCACAGCCGCTCCTCAACTTTAATCTGAGCATTAATGAACATATACATGATCAGTGAATTAAATACAGGAAAATACTATATTTTCACTGAAAAATGCAAAATACAGACAATAATATTACAACAAACAGTGATAAATCACTTAGGAAAGATTAAATAGAGAGAAAATTTGATTTGGGAATTGCCACCAAAGTAGCACTGGGTCTTTATGGGTTAATGTTGACCCTCTAAAAAGTAATTTGGAGATTTTTTTTTTCCTTCTTTAATGAATAGAAGGCTTCAATGTCTGCCATGTCAGGTTTTGACATGTCTGTTTGACAGCCCACTCGCCTGTCGAGTCAGGCTTTCACAGTTTCAGTTTACTTGATACCATTTTTTCCTGAAATAAATTGTGACTAAAGTGGTGGATAATAGGTTACTGTGAATCAACTTTGCTACATAGGGCTTTACCATGTCTGTTTCCAGGATTTTATCTAGTCAACTGTGACCGTTGTGTGATTTTCCTCTTTATGATGTATTTATGAGACAGATGTTTACGCACATTTACAGATTAAACACATGTATTCTGCGACTCTGGATCCACATCACTGAAACTTATGCAGAATGAGGCTTGCATTGATAGACCCTCCACATACATGCAAGTCATCACAGATGCTGGTGCACCTTTCACTGATAACTGTCTGGAGGGGCTTGATCATGTAGAAACAGCAGCATGAACACAAGCTGAATAGATATAGGACTTTCTCTCTACATAATACAGTTTCAGGTAGCGTCTCTGGATGCAGTAGCAGACTTTGTTAAGTGACAATAGTTCCCCTCAGTCCCCCTGAGCCTATGTAACTATATTAATCATACAAGCAAAATGGTTTCACTGACACCTAAGAGCTCAAAGGTAGAGAGTGGAGAGTTATTATGTACTGCAGATGGTGAGATACCTTATTTATTTGCTGTTTTGTTTGAAGTAATACTCTTTTTTTGATGAAAGTTTGGGTTACTAATTAATCTGCTAATTGTGGAATCTTACAGATCAGCTTTACTTAGTTATTCTATAAATATTTATTGTCTTGTCATCTCTGTCCCAATTGTGTTTCAAGGGTTAAACTGAATGTTTTAATAACTTAATTAACAATATATTATTAATAACTCATAATAAATCCATCACAAAATGAATATAATTTAAATTACGCTGGTTAGTGCAAGCTAACCAGCTTAATTTAATTTAATTTTATTTTATTTGCACTTCTCTCAGTTAAATGAAGGTTGAAGCGAATTGACATATCAGTCTCTATTACAACTTTTCTGGAATGTGATTTGTATAACCGTAAAATATTATGGTAACACAGACAATGACTTTGGACTGGCTTCATAATCATAAAAGTTTCCCAATCTTTTTCAGCTCATTTCTTATAATAAAGACAGTTTTTGGAATGACAGCATATATTTTAATTGTATTCTGCAGTGTGTGGTAAACACATGTGTCTCAGTGAAAACAGATTTAGTGTTATGAACAAATAATATCTTCCAAATGTTAACAAAAACAGCATTCTCTTTATTGGCTTAAGTAGAAAGCATTTATGCTCTTATGAAATTGGCTGTGAAGGGTTTTACAACCCCAAAGGATGTAGATAAACTCAGAGGGAAGCATGTAATCCCTCAATCATAATTAAAACATGATAATCACCAAATTTAGAGCAGCGGGGATTTCACCTGATAGCAGTGTTAAGCCTGTTTGTTATCTTATTTTTCAAATTACATTATCTGACTATAACTCCTCCCATGTCTCACCTGATCGGAGCTGTTTGATGCGGCCCTGGCTGGTGCTCGGGTCAACAGGTAGGAAGTCCTTGAACCAGGAGATCTCTGGGTCGGGGATCCCACTGGCAGCGCACAGCATGGTGGCTGTCCTCGTTCGTTCTACCACCTTCAGCTGGGGACCCATGTCTATACTGGGGAAGCCAAAGGGCAACAGGTCCTCTGTGGGGAGACGGAGAAAGACAGTTTACACACCTGGCAGACGCTAGAGATATCAAAATAAAAATAATATCAGCACATAGGTGGGTGTTATTTAGCACTGTTTTTACCTGGGTGTTGTGCTGTTGCTTGCTTTAGGGTTTAATTATGTGAACATTGTGAGAGGTGTGCATTTTCACCCTAATTGTGATCTTTTAGTGGTGTTGTTGTCTAAACATATCCAAACTGCAAGTGAAAACTGTCTGAGCCAATTCTCCATCACAGCCTATGGGTATTTATATTACATATGATCTGTATTATAAAAGCCAAGTGGTCTCTGTGTGTGTGCATGTGTTTATGTGTGTGTCTGCTTTATAACTGAGAACCTGGAGCGAGCTTGCCTTAGACTTTTGGAGTACTTATGTGTTTTGGGTCAAGGATCAGACAGGTGAAAACAGCTTACTGATACAACCAATACTTTTGAAGATATTAGTTGTTTTTAAAATTACAATGGGCTCAGGCGGTCTGCAGAGTCTATTCATAGCTGCAAACGGGAGGGGGAGGCTGGATCCAGATCAACGGAACCACCGGGACACGGCGGGAGAACCGGGTCTGGCTGTGATCACACTAACAAGGTCAGACTGGTTCTTACTGCCACAAATTTCATACTTTTCCATACTTGCATAGAAACCCTGTGTTATATTTTGTCCTAATCTGTGTGTTACACCAGTAAGCTTAGCAAAGCTCCCCATTTTATCAACTCTACTGCTTCTAAAACCTGTGGATTCCCATGGGTCACTGTGCTATTATTATAGATTTTTTTTTGTGTGCTTGTGGATATAAACAGCAAAATAACCAAGTATTCTCTTTTTTCACATAAAGACCAACGTAGTAATGAGGAAATAAAGAGTAACAGACAGTCACAGAGAGATCCACTTGTACAAAGATGGACAATGTTAAGAGAATCAATCATTTTTAATACATATTTCACTTATGGGAAATTGATGTTTTCTTCTACATTGAACTAAATAATGCAGTAAATAATAAAGAATGTAAACATTTTTCCTTTTAAGAACTTCTGTGTGTTAGCCTTATGAAACTATTTAAGCACAAACTGCATATTCATTTACTTGGTGACCCACAAAACAAATGTGTCTGTTTTTCATTTTCTCCAACAGTCGATGTGCTGTTTTGTGAAACTCAAATGAGTGTTTTATGTGCCTACACAGATCCGGATTCATCCCAGCCCTTTACTGACTCCTTCATTCCCTTGTTCTGTGTGGAAACATAAGACCTGCTCACACACGCAGATGTAAGAGCTACTGTTACCACCACCCTCACCCCTTTAACATCTGTAGACCCTTGAAATGGGAAACCCTATCGAAAACAGCACAGCCCCTATACGATTCCTCATCAAAGCCGCTTAATTGTTCGTACAGCTACTCATTAGCAGATCTAGGAGGCAGGTTTAGTGTGAGTCTGACAGGCTGCTTCTACAGGAGTATAAACATACCGCCCAGTCAGCAGGAGTTACTTAAGTGCCGACACATGCACAAACACACCTTTACCATATATTTCTAACCTGGAAACACAGGTGTTTAGAGACAGTGGTAAACTGTGGGGTTTCCATGTTGTGACTGGGTGTTATATGGTTGTAATGACTCCTGTCTAATAACTATGCAGAGAGCTGCTCAGAAACAGCAGCAGCAATTAGAAGCTGGGATCAAGAGGAGGGGCAGGGCACTGGGGGTAATAAGGACTTGTTAGCCGTAATTGTTTAAATGTACCAACGATTAGAGAGGCAGATCTGGGATGTGTCTGCATATGTCTGGATGTGTCTGATTATGTCGGGGGCAGTGGGTAAATGCGTTGCCTGTGTGTGTGTGTATAGGTGTGTACATGTTTGTCTTTATCCACAACCCATTTGCATCTTCAGAGATTTGTGCATTAACGTGTACACGCGCCCTTGTGCAGGAGACAAAGGTGTCACGCAGAAAAAAGCACTTCTGTTTTCCACACACACATATACATACACATACACACACATATGAACACTTTCTCTACAGCGAATGGGATTAAGCATCTCGGTGACAACAGTCCAGATGGCCAGACACGTAATCAAGCATCCATCAGCCCTCCTGTTTCCTCCTCGCCTTACCCTTTTAACCACTCTATCTCTCTCACACATACACACGGACACCTCCCCCATACCTGCAACTATAATTACATATTCTACTTTCCTGCAGCATTCAAGCAATTACCAAGATGGCAATTTGCTTGGCTAATAAATCAAATCTGCAGGACCCTCTTGATTGTCAAGCACAACAAAACCCCCCTAAAAGTTTCACAGCTTCATCCCGGTAGCCCTGATAGATGTGGCGCATACTAAAGCAAACACGGTCCAAGATGCAGACCGTGGCCACATCAACTGTCTGTGTGTTTTTTCCTCGGCTCCTCTCCTCCTCCGGGCCCCCTGCTACCTAACCACATGACAGACGTGTGCCATCTGTTTCCACACGCTCTGCGATGGGGAAGAGAGGCTGAGTGGAGATAGGATCTATGGCTCTCTTTTTCTCTTTCCACAGTCATCAGCTTTTGGAGAGACCCCTTCAGATAGGAATGTCAAGGGCTGTTGATGGTATTGCTAAGAGGTGGAAAGAGCGGACGAAATGCCACGAAAGGAGAGAGAGGAGTTCAGAATGAAAGCTCCGAGGGAAGTTTTGATGACGATGTTTAGTCTGAAAGTGACCATTAGAGCTCAGGTGGCAATCTCTGTGACCGATATCAGCTGGAAGAGAATCTCCCTGACCCGCCGCCCCTCAACCACACCTGCCTTCCACCAACAATCCCAAGCTGATCAATGCTAATGATCCACCTGAATAGAGCCCAGTGGTTTGGCCATTGACGAAAAATGGAGAAAGAGAAAGGAAGAAGAAGCGGTGATCGATAGTCAGGTCAGGAGGCGAGCTCCCCTGAGGCGGGGAATATGCTAGGCCTACATCTGCTCCCCTCTGCCCTCCCCAACCCCACCCCCACTCTCTTGAGAGGGTTCAGATGGTCTTTTTATCACCCTGCCGGCTACTACTACATGGAGTCCCTGGCTGTTAATTACTGCAGCGGTCTTGGGACGTGCATGTGTGTGTGTATGTGTGGTGTTAGAAGGCTCAATATGTGCATGTTATCAATAGTGAAAATAGAGCAGACCTTGGACTGAATAATTTGAGAGAGACTGGGAAAAAGGTGTTTATTGGACTAGTAAGCCAACTCCAATGAATGACAGATAGATAGATAGACAGACAGACAGACAGACAGACAGACAGACAGACAGACAGACAGACAGACAGACAGACAG
>JAPTGZ010000010.1:14097655-14107690 GCA_029814645.1 Fowleria isostigma | reverse complement strand
AAGATAATATGAACAGAGCATTTTGGAGAAATATGCAGATGAAGAAAAATCTGTAATTAAAATATGTGTATTTCACTATGAACACTTCTCTATGTGTATTTCTAAATGCATAGTTCTCTATGTATATTTATATATGCATATTCTGTATGTATATTTCTCTATGTATATTATCCATGCATATTTCTGTATATATATACATTTCTATATGCATATTCTCCATGTATATTTCTATATGCATACACTCCATGTATATTTCTATATGTATATTCTCTGTATATTTTTCTCTGTATATTTCTATATGCATATTCTCTGTATATTTTTCTCTGTATATTTCTATATGCATATTCTCTATGTATATTTCTTTTTTTATTGAGTGATACAAAACAAAACATAACAAGTAAAGGACAACATGGTAATATTACATACAAATGATGAGGACAAGACGAAACAGATGGGCAGGGATTCGTGACATTTTTAGCAGCATGAATGTGTTGAAGGCGTATGTGTTTGTGTGTGCGTGTGTACATATGTACATATACACACATCTATGCCTATTCTCGATTTGTATTTCTCTATGTATATTTCTGTATGCATAGCTCTGTATTTTGTCTATATAATTCTATATGCCCATCCTCTGTATATTTCTCTCTATATATTTCTATATGCATATTCTCTATGTATCTTTCTCTATGCATACTTGATCATGTAAATTCCCTATATATGTGTTTACAACAAACTTTCCATGTATGTCTGTGTACACATATCGAGATTTATATGAACAGTATTGACTATTGTACATGTATATGTAATTAGTACTGTACATAGAGCACATAAGTTGAAATAAACTAATAAACTAAAGTAAACTAAACTAGAGGTGATTTCTGAAGTGACAATTTATGTTGTCCCAGACACCATTCAATATTGTTTGAGAGTGGGAGAGTGTGATTGTGGTTCTGGGGGTCTTTATATTTTTGGGTGTACTGAAGTGGGGACAGATGTGAAGTCTAGATGGATTTGGGTTGTGGGTGTGAAATTACAGGATGGACTTGATGAATTTGGGTTGTCTTGTCTCGAGCAAAGTTTGACAAATACCTTAAGTGTGAAACCATCCCAAATATTAAGAAGTTGAGATGGTTAATATGTTTTGTTGTTGTTGATTTGTTATAATGAGAATGCTCAATGCTGTACATATTTAATTTAAGGTTAGAAGTAGAGCTACACAAGAACATCGCCATTGCAATGTACATGTGCAAAATAGTCACATTACAGGTCCTGCATTGTAGTGAGCAAATAAACTCGACGTGTTGTCCTCTGATTTTAGTGGTACCTGACACACACTGTACACAGCGATCCATCAATTACAATTATTCTTAATCAGTTTGGAGTGAGTTGCTAGTACCAATATTGAAAAATAAACAACAAACAAGAGAATATGACTAAAAACAAAGACTTTTTGCCAAAAAGGAAAGCAACGACAGTTATCTGGAAATTACGATGACATATTAGGGCTTCATAAGAAAATAAAATTGCTTGTCACTATGCAAATAAAGTTGTAGTATTTTGAGACTGAAGTCATAATATAATGAGAATAAAGTCGTAGTTTTAAAAAACTCATTACTTAATGACATCAGTGTCATACTTTTCTGGGATTAAAATCATAATATTTCAAGAATATAGTCACAATATGTAGCATTGTAGCTTTCAAAAAACTCATTATTTAACAAAAATAATGCTCTACTTTTTTGAGAGGGGGATAACATCACAGCAATCTGGTTGATCCAGTTCAACAGAAGTGAAGTTGCTGCTTTGCTTGTTGCGTTTGCTATAACTGGAAACTCTGTCAAATTTATTTATTTTTATTTTTCAAAATATTTCAGCTTTAATCTCAAAAAAATGCATTATTTTTGTTAAACGAGTTTTTTGAAAACTACAACTTTATTCTTGTTATATTATGACTTTATTATCAGAATACTATTCTCATTATATTATGACTTTATTCCTGAAATATTACGACTTTATTCTCGTAGTGACAAGTGATTTTATTTTCTTACGTGGCCCTAATAGTCATTGTAGGAATTATTTTGGCTACAATAAGGATGAAACTGAAACACGTGTTCTGTGTCGACATTGCCTTGCACCTGTTGACACTGGAGCTAACACAACTAATTTGTTTGACCATTTACGTTGGCACTACACAGCTATTAAATCCTCCTGAGTATTTTTTCATATCTCAATATATATCACAGAGTTTAAAAAAATCGCAATGTCAGTTTTTTCAATATTGTGCAGCCCTAGTATGAAGTGTATCAGGTGAAAAGGATAGACACAAAATAAGCTTTTGCTTCAATCCTATTCCTTTTTGATTTTTGTGTTTATTATAATTATTTTCTTAAGTGCAACGGTTGATGTACAAATCAAAATAAACCATTCATTAATTAATTAATTCATCCATTCATTCAAATACATGCAATTGGGCACATCTGGAAGCCTGAACATAATTCAGCTCTGTCTGTTTACGGAGATTCAGACAAGCAGCGCAGAAGCTCCCCGTCTGAGAGTCAATAACTCCTCAGTCCTATCGAGCTCTTCCCACCCCCTCTTCCGTGCCCGATGTGTCAGAACGCAGGTGGGGAGGCCAAATGAGAAAGGAGCCTTTGTTAACCTGTCATATATCACACACAATCACGTCTCCCTTCAGATACTGGTACAGGATAACATATACGCTCTATGGGAGACATAATGTGTATTCACAGGTGACAGGCCGCATTGAGATCAGGACATAAATATGCACAACCGCACATAAGCACCTTTTCACCCTGACATCCAAGATACACGGGCAGAAATGGAGTCGTGAAGATTAAGCCAGCCCTTTCTCGCCTTTACTAAATGAAAGAGGCATTTCTGGTGAGTTACATATTCAAAGACTCCTGCAACCACTTATTGAGCTAATGACCTGCTCAAACACATTACTGTCTGCCAGTCCCGATCCCCCTAAAAATAGCTCATCTGAAAACATGACCGTCTATCTGATACGGGGTCTTTTTCTCGCCGCTCTGCCCTCGTCTTATCTAACGCGGCGTAATAGACGTGAATAGAAAAGCTTTCAGCATCCCCTTTTCAATTGAACAATGTGATAAGAAAAATCAGATCAGAGCTCATTCAGGCACCATTGGCAGCATGTTAAGTAAATTCTCCTCTTACGGAAACTCAATTTGCGACTGTTAATCTAACTATGGCTAGTGCTGTGCATGGAGCCACGCAGGCCACTAAAACATTAGGTACTCCGTGTATGTTGCAGTGTCTGCTTCCTCTGTCTTGTGTTGGTGGATTTGCTGCGGCCTTTATATCTCTGTGTGACCTCACTCTCACCCTATCTATCATTCTCACTTTATCCACCCCTCCCGTTGTCTTTCACCTGCTGACAAAGCCCTCTCTGGTCTACCTCTGCTACAGTCACTCACCGTCTATCTAATCCTTAATCTTACCCTCGTCTCACTCCTGTATCAGTCGCCATATTCCTCAAATCTGCTCCTCTTCAATCTCTTTTCACCTCCCCTCTCCCTACTTTCTTCCTCTTCCTCCCTAGTTAACCTCTTGTCTTTTGATGCAATTTCCTTCGTGGTGCCCTATCATTCATCTCCTTCTCTTTTTAGACACACTCTAACCCCTGCATGTATCCAAATCCTCTTCCTCTCCCCAGCTGCCCGGCACCGGCTGCTCCAGCTGTTGTTGGTCCATTGACACAGTTCAAACAAAAGGGCTTAGAGCATCCTACAGCTGTGAATTTGGAGAGAGAAAGCCAAAATAGATGCACAGACGCAGCAGTCCACCAGGCCAGTCTGTGCATGTGCGCGCTTGTGCTAATAGTATTTAACGCTTACAAGCATGCTCTTTTCCTGCATGGACATGTAAAACGACTTAGATAGCTCCCATCTATTTGCTTGTCAAAGAGGTGATTATGTTTTTGCGGCAAAATTTCATGTCCACATGTTTCACTTATTTATAGCCTAATGTAAGAATACACACACATGTATATGAAGTTCATTATAATATTAATTAATTATAACAATAATAATGGTAAATAGTCTGAACTTTTATAGTGCTTTTCCACAGTTTGATGGTGCCCAAAGTGCTTTAAAAAATTCAGATTTACCCATTCACCCATTTACACACACTATCATACACCAGTGGGCAGCTACCAGGCCTCACTGGGAGAAAATTAGGGTTCAGAGTCTTGCCCACAGACACTTTAACATGTAGATATGTGGGCAGTTGGAGGAGGGCTTTGAACCACCAACCCTTTAATCATTGCATGACCCGCTCTACCACTTGTGCCGTCCATAATTATCACTCTTGCTTTATAATTTCCACCCTAAAAGTTTCCATCCCATTCCAATTTTTTTTTACGTTAATGTAGCTGCAGCGCTTTAACTGATCAACATTTAGTTAGCTAACCTTCAATAGATTAACGCACCTTTAATAACTAAATCTAATATGTTTTTTAAAAAATCTACTGAATTACAATTTCCCATAATTAATCATAACAGGGTGTACCTGTAAGAGTTACCCATACAGGTGCAACATGTTTAAGATAAAAAAAACAAAAAAACTAAGGTGAGTATGACAGTTGAAGCTTATCTCAGTTTCCACAGTCAAATTCCCACCAAACACAAATGATGTCACTTCCTGTAAATGGCTTTTATAGAATTGTATTTTTTTAAGGCAATTAAGTACATTTTAACAGGGTGGAAAATTACTACTGGCTCATGTATAAAATGAAGAAAATAGTAAATAAGAAAAACAATTTCACCAGATTCAATTGCATCATAAAATAAAGTTTTGTCTAGTCCAGGGGTGTCTGAACTTTTTTTCAAAGAGAGACAGGATTAATGAGGTGAACATGCCTGAGGGCCGACCATTCTGCCGGACATTCTTGAACCATTAAAATGATATGGAAATAAACTGTCTTATGGAAAGTTTATTGTAAACAACATACTTTTCATTCATACATGTATGACAAATATAAAATGGTCTTGCCAAAATCCCTCTGTTTTTAATATCTGAAGGCCATGTAAGATGAAATAATATCTGTCTAAAAGAAAAAAAATCAGGAATACACCTTTTGGGGAAACATAATATTGATTTTTTTTAACGTTTGTATAATATTACTCTGGTCATAAATGCTGGCGGGCCACAAGTGATGCATGTTATGACAGAGATTGCGAACTATATGAAATCTGGTTGCGTGCCATAGTTTGGACATACCTGGTCTAGTCTATCAAATTATTAAAAAGAGAAAAATAAAAAAGCTTTATAATTTTTTGACATACTTCTGGAGGAAGTTGATGACATGGGACTGTGGGACACATGAAATTGAGCGTGTGTGTGTGTCACCAAAAAGGTGTAAAATCTAAAATAATATTTGAAATGCATTTTATTTACATTTAAATGATGATCAAACACTTAAACACATAATTCATTTACTTTGTTGTAAATATTTGGCACCTTTTAGAAAGAACCAGGGTAAGTGAAACATGAGGATATGAAATGTTGCCGCAACAAAAGAATCACCCAAAGAATCTGAATGAAACATACTGTGGCATCAGTGTTTCTATGACTAAGGCCTATCGACAGCCTCCAGAGCTCCACGCCCCATCACAGCCTGCCCGCACTGATCATCTGCAGCAAAGACAAGACAGAAGACAGCGGGGGTCGGTCTTATTACCTTTTCACTGTGACAACACAGATGGTCAGCCAGACAGATAGATTGATGGGGGAACACGCGCTATTTATTGCGGCAAGCAGATAATGACACCATAGCTCAGGTGGTGAAATATACACCGGTTATTGTGCTCCATCAGGCTGATGAAATAAGATTGTTTAGGTGGCATTCAACCTCCCTGGGATGACATGTTTTGTTTTTCTCACCTTGTCCCCACCCTGCACCCACCCACCCCCCTTCTTTACCTATGATGTTTTTCACCACTAGTGGGTTGAGAAGGTCTCACAAGGCATGTCTCCATGACAACAAGCTGCGAGCACTTATAGAAATATCTGTTTCCTGTGGCACCATGTTAACTGTGAAGTACACCTGAAGCTTTGTCTGGTTTTTAAATCTCACTATTGTCAGAGAACGAGGCGTTTGTGGATTTGTGGTAAAAAGACAGATTGGATTGGATTTTTAGAATTAAAGCTGCTGTGCCTGATAGTTTTTTTAGTATCACTTGGCAAAAAGTCCATAATTACCTTTCAGCATATTGAAATTCAAGTGGTCTGAAAAGATGTGAGACTTCAGCATCTACTTATTACCTGTGTTTTCAGGCTGTAGAAAATCCACCTCCTGGTGCAAATTCTGCCTAATCACAAGTATTTTCAGAGAGGTAGAGGGATTAAATACATGACTGACAGGTGTAATTACTAGATACACTTTCCTATAACAGCAGGAAATAGCATCAGGTCATCTATGTTTACATTCAGGTGTTTGACTTGGAGAGAAAAGAGCTGAGGATTTTCAAATACCGGCGTTTCCCAACTGGATTTCTTAAGATTTTTTAGATACACATAACAATATTCCATCCCCTGTCATTCGTTTTTTCTCACATGACTTGGATCTTATATTGTGAATGCATATTTTTATCAGTATAAAAATAACCACGTCTTCAATTATGCATGGCTTTGTGTGCCACTTTGCAGAGTTAAAGTTTGGAGTAGGAGCCGTGTATTAGTCACATTGAAGGAGGGGCCGGGGCTGATATTACCTCACGTTTCCTATGACCCCGAAGCCTGGAGGCACATGACACAAACTCACGCACACCCACAGGGGCATGTACACACAAAGGGACAGACACACAAACACATAAACATGGCAGATGGCAAAACATCATGGGGGAGATTGGCACATACTCCCTCACACTTCCCTTCTTTCTCTCTTAAACACACAGCCCACAGACACACAAATTTACAGACACACACATGAACACACACACACACAAACGTCGAGGATCAGAAGCACAGGATGAAGAACGGCTTACTGCAGGCATGAGCTGCACCGCCCTGGTTACATTTTTAGCTGTGGAAATAAAATATCTGAGGCTTCTCTCTAACAAGAAAACACACCTGTCACTCAAATAGCGCGATTCTTCACCCTGAATATAAATGAGTCTAGAGACTTGGGTGCTTCAGCAAAATCCCTATCAGTCCTGTTTAATGCAAGATGCTGAAACCAGGGCTGTGGATGCCCCGTACACTCATCCAACCAGTGTAATCATGGAAAACATTAAGACGCAGCTACATTCACAAGCACAATCAAGTATTTTTGACACTGGTATGAAGTTATGAACAGAGGTGCCTTTGCCAAAACAACATTGCTGGAGTAAAAACGACTCATGAAGCAGTAATCTCACATAAAAACTGTAGGCATGGAAGGAAAGTCTATTTATTTTATAAAAAGCTGTGAATTTAGTTAATCAAACCAAATCAATCCTCAATCATCTATTCATTTAGTCACTGAATATTTAATGCTTTAATTGCTGGAATCATTTTGCAGGTTGTTTACATTTGTTATTTATTCACTCCTAAAAGTAAAAGCTGTTGTGATTACTGCTTTTTATATTAAAATATTAATTACACGACTAAATTATGAATAGAGCAATCAATCAGTCACTGAGTAAAATACAAATTACACCATCAAATAAAAGCTCCATAGAAAACAAAACAAACTGGAAGATGTAAGAAAAAAAATGGAATGTCAAATTTATAATAGGCCATTTCTGTAATTACCAATTTTTACTAATTTTTCTTATTTTCATTTAAAAAAAGTTATTCGGTCATGTTTTTGTGTAACCAGTAGGGTACAAGGAGGATAATTCATGGATATATACAGTACTTATATCTAAATATGTGTTCATAGCTGCAAATTTATGAAAAAATTGGAGTACTTTATATCACTTGATTTTTTTTTAAAGTTATTTATTTATATTTGTTTGTTTTTCTTTTTGGGGAGGTGTTAATATAAGCCATTTTGGCTTCTAACCTCTCCTGCACAATGGTGTTACTTGCATAATTCTTTTTTTTTGTTGTTGGTTGTGATGTGCAAATATACAAAATACATCATTTTAATTTCATAATTTTTGATGCAATGCACATATTTACATTTTTTTTCTTTCTTAATAATAAATCTGTCAACGTTTTGGGATGTGGATACATTTATATGTAAATAGCTGATCACCAGAAGCTAACTCTCCACTAATCCATTTTAAATGGAGCAGAATGCCAAACTTTTGCTCAATTTTTACTTTTATTTCTTTCATTTAAGCTGTGTGACAGCATCACCTCTCTCCGACGTTTTGTCCTAGCAGGAGGCAAACACTGCACATCAATTGCATTATACCCCAGCATGAGCATTTTACTGATCATTTCAGTTTTTAAATCATGGTCCCCCTTTCAAAAAAAAAAAAAAAATCTGGATGTGCTTCACTTTTGATCACTTCTCCAATTCATAGCCGAGATTCAGACTCGTGATTGAGGAACAAAGGGGGGGCAGAGAGAGAAGCGTGACTGAAAGCGTTTTGCTTCCCAAGCCAAACATGTTCCAAAAATCAGACAAAGTTCTTCTTTCACCCTCAGTCTCTGCATGTCTAGGATAGAGCAAAAATGCTGCAGCACAACAATGAAGCAGGAAATGTACACCCACACATCTTAAAGGGGCTCCAAGGTCAGACAGACCAACATTGCAACTAGAAATGGCTGCTTCTTCTTTGGATGAACACGGCAACAGATGGACTACTTTCTGCTAAGAAGAAAATGTATCAAATGCTATAAAGTATATATAAGCCAGATTATCAGAGGAGAGCTAAGCTAAGTGAAACCGGGCTCCTCACAAGAAGCTAAGAATTAGTGCAGCTTCACTAAAGTTAACATCTCCTTGATATAATAGGTCATTAAAATGCTACAAGTATAAAGGATGTTGGTCTGTTAAATAAAACCATGTTACTATTAATGTAGCGTAACATCCTATTAGTTTTTACATACTGTAACATTATTTTATTCATCAACCTTAATTAAATCTCTAAAGTTTTGCTACATGATACTTTCACTCTCTAGTATATGTTCATTAAAAACTGCAGTGCATGTATTTCAAGAGTGATGGACCAGGTTTTAAAGGCAGAATGATTTGAAAGATATAGAACAGCACAATATCATAATTAATACTTAACCTCAACATTGCTTTTAAGATCATTTTTTGTTTATTATGGTGTGTATATAGGTACCAGGTACCACCATGATGCTTATGTTTTAGTGTCCTTATTTTAGTTTATTTTAGGGAAAATGGATCACACTATTGGTATAAACCTTGAAGACTTAATTTAACCGTTTTCATGCTTTCAATTAACTTGAAGGATTGCTTTCTCCTTTATAGACAGAGTCAATTTTCCAATCCCTCAGGCACATAAACCTCTTTAAAAACCCTTTGGGTAATGCCAAAATGCATTGTCATCAAGCTAAAACAGCTTAAAAAACAAAACAAAACAAAACAAAAAGATTGTACAGATACAGTGTCATGTAACAGGTGATGGTTTTCACCTGACAATAACAGAAAAACAAGATGCCTGCATGTCCACATGAAGACAAAAACACAGCATTTACTTAAGGGAAACAAAAACACAGAGCTAAAAAAAAAAAACATATTTAATAATTTCCTTCAGCGACCTCTCTCTGTTTCTTGCTCTTCAGAGGCAGCCGATCGTCTATGCACTGGCTCATTACACAGGCTGATGTTTGAGTCCTTGTCAACTCACTGTCCAATTAGCATATCTAAGGCTGGCACAGACTCTTATCCTAGCGGGGGAGAGATCTGTATATACATACTGATGTCCACATAGTTATGCACTTGCATGTACATCCCTAATTGTTAAACAGGTCTGATATATGAGAGAAGGAGCTCTGTGTAAATCATCAGATTAAAGAAACAATCCATAAAACCATCTATCTATCTATCTATCTATCTATCTATCTATCTATCTATCTATCTATCTA
>JAPTGZ010000010.1:14078635-14089372 GCA_029814645.1 Fowleria isostigma | reverse complement strand
ACATCCCCCACCTCCTCCTTCAGCTCCTGACTTGAACACTCAGTGGTGCAAAAAAGAGGTGGCTGCTGAGCTGTAGGCCAGCCATGTGTAGTCAGTGTTGGGAGGGTTACTTTGGAAATGTATTCCGTTACAGATTACAAAGTAATCTGTACTGTAATCCCTTACATCACTCAAGGTTCAAGGTGACTTTATTGATACCCATAGGTAGATTTTTTTTTTTGTAGTCTGAAGAGAGCATCTCAAATATTAAACATTAAAACATTGAAAACACAGGACACATATGTAGGACATTTAAGAACAGCACAGAGAAAAGGCATGGACAGGCATTCCCAGTAGCTCATTGATCATGGTTTAAAATACTAAAAAAAATAGATTAAAAAAAACAGACTAAAATGAATAAAATCATTACATATAACAAAATATCTCTTATAAAAAAACCTTAAAATGCCAGTAAAACCTGTTATAAGCCAGATACAAACATAAAAAAACATGATACCATACCAGGGACAATAAATGATAGATATGTTAAGACCAAATTAAAATAAGTTAAACCCAGGAATTAAAATATAGTAAGTGCATCAGAGCTAATTTAAAAGAGAAATAGCAGCAAGAACAAACTGTTCCTGAAGTGTGTGGTCCTAGATCTGGGTGTCATAATCTGAATAGTTGGATTATTTGCACAATTTCTTGAATTTTGATACCATATGAAGGAAGCAAATCACACCATGTTTACTTCATTGTAAACAGAAAAAATCTTGTGTGTTCTGTTTTAGAACTGGATGAATGTATTTGGCCTAAACCTCATGACCAACATATGAACATGGAATGTACTGGTACAACCCAAAGTAACTTATTGGGGTTTTGTCTGATTATAGACAAATAGATAAGCAAAAAAAGTCCCAATATTAAAATATTCACATCTGTATTCATCTTGTTGCACTTCATGATAATATTGCATTCTCCTTTGTTTTATTTCTTTTTATCATAAAGTGCTGCTTGTGTTTCCAACCAAGGTATATGTTCTTCTGGCCCCGCCTCCAACTCTGACTCCTCCATAATCTTGTTCTGTACTGACTCGTTCCACAACGTACACTCAACACTAATCATCAGAATATTTGTGTCACATATTGTATCAAGAGATTGTGGGAAATGCATGGGAAACTGCATTTGTGAAATGATTAAAAATGATAAAGTAATCCACTGATTTTTAAAAATGTAACTGTATTCTGATTAATTGTATCAAAATTGTAACTGTAATGGAATACAGTTATTCATATTTTGAATTCTAAATACATAATTCTGTCACATGTATTCCATTACTCCTTATCACTGTGTGTAGCCTCTTGGTGGCTGACTTTTTTTTTTTCCTTCACTATGGTCCCCAGGGGCTAAAATGAAGATAAGCACCTTGAAACCATGTAGATTCCCATAATATAGTGTCTAATTATAGCTGTTGGCAGGAGTACAGAGTCAGAGCCCCATATCAGCTTCTACAGTGCAGAACTCCCTCACTAAATTATACCTGGACGTAGGAATTTTGCAGGGGAATGTCAAGTCACAGCAGGAGGATACAGAAACATATTAATAATACTGTAGGAGGCAAATAATACAATAATGTAGGGGAAGGTAACTGCGTGTGGTCCGGACAACAGATGCTCTATATAGGAGTTTTAACCTTACTTTTATCGAATGGTGACCAGCTAATGCAGCACAACAGGCCTGCATTAATGGATGTACCTCTATTATTTTGTCCATTGATAATGATAAAGCAGAGTTCCATCAGTATAAACTATTCATTATATAATTTCAGTGCTTTTAATTCATCCGTGTCATATTAATATATGGCTGTTTGCATGAAGGCCAGCACTGCGACGTCTGTTGACAAATGCTCCAAGCAAGGTCAAATGGACTACGTGCTTCAGTCAAATAAACGGCTGAAAGTGTCTCGCCTTTAGATGGTGACATAGAAATACATACATACATATATATATAAATAGAATAAAGAAACACCATACATATTTAAGAATATAAACATGTCAAAGAATGACTCATCAGGGTACGTACAATGGAAAAAAAACCCAGCAAAGCTCAATCTTACTATGGACTTATTAAAAAAAAAAAAAAAGGTGGACCCCATTAATCACCTATTTTGGACTGTTTCTAAGGGGAATTAAGATGGTTGTCTTTTATGTGGACATTCATGTTTGATTTAAAAAGGTAAAAGGGTATATTTCTGCATAAATATCAAGCACTGTTGTAAATTTATTTGTATGTATTTATTGATCCCCAATATTGTTATAAGAGCAAACTAACATTTTGCCGAGAAGTTCCCTGTTCATGTTCATTTTGTATTGTTTGTTTTGACATCTAACAGACAAATGTAATGCTTTCAGTAGGACAGATTTTGTAAATGTCTTCAAAAATGGAATGCTTGAAATATTAATAAACTCTTCTTTTTTTTTTTTTTTTAAATAAAAAGTAACCAATTACATACTGAATGGCATTGAAGCTCATTTATTCTGCTTTAGAATAATCCTTTGAAAAAAATATAAGGGTTATGTTTTTGCAATAAAAGATGTGAAAGAGGCCAACACATTGTGATATTTCTTAGGTTAGGGCTTATTTAGGTCACATAATATGACACAAACAACTGCCAAAAGGGAACAGTGTGAGGTGTTGGAGGATGGTGTAAGACTTGGGGACAGGATGAAGAAGTCTTTGTTTGAACGTCTGTGGTGACCCCAGACAGACTCAGTGCAGTGGTGTCAGCAAATCTGCCAATCCAGATGTCTGTATATCCACATACATTAATAAAAATGGATCTTCTGCCTTATATGCTAAAAGCTCATATTATGCAAGTGAGTCTGCCTCTCATCGCCCCTTCACACAAAGACTGTTCAACAATGTAGTCGGCAGAAACAGTCAAATTAACCTGACACACTTCTGATGGTAATTGGAAACTACATTTTCCCCCATTATCTCAGGGACAAAGGCTTCCAGTCATTGACTCCCTTTGTTACTAGTGACATCTAGTGGACACACATCTTATTGGTGGTCCTCCTTTTTAATGTTACACTGTAATACAGGACAGGAGAAGGGAGCTTTTCTTTAGTTTCATTTTTATGTAGTATTTCTGGTTGGTTTTACTTAAAGCTGCATGAGTAGTTTTTTTTTTTTTTTTAATGAAATAAGTAGTTTTGCTTTATTTTTATTTTTCTTATGGGTGTCGTTAGGGAAGCCAGGATTCATAGAAGCTAAAAAGAATGATCGAATATCATTAAGTATGATTACAAAAAAGGCAATAAGGCAAAAAACAAAAACATTGCATAGAGTCAATGTCAATAGTCAATTTTATTCTTGTAACGTTTGGCCAGGGTTTTCAAACATGCGGCCTGGGGGGCCAAATGCAGCCCGCTAAAGGGTCCAGTCCGGCCTGTGTTATACATTTACAAAATGCAAAAATTACACTGAAGATATTAATCATTTTAGTTCAGGTTCCACATACAGACCATTTCAATCTCAAGTGGGTCAGGTCAATAAAATACTAGCATAATCATCTATAAATACTCACAACTCCAAATTTTACTCTTTGAAATGTAAAAATTTTCATGTAATTTTCTATATTTACACTAAGACAAACTATCATTTAACAAAAAACCATGAATAACATTAACAAATATGAACAACCTGATGTGTCTTAAAAGAAGTCAGTGTCATTTTGACAATATTTTGTTTGTTAGTTAATGTTTTGTGTATTTATAGACCCACTGTGATCTGTACATTATAACGAACATGTGTAAATGACAAACTGAAGCATAATATTGTTAAAATTGCAGTTGTTTTGTTTAAAAAATGTTAGGTTGTGTTATTCATATTGTTTTGATAGTTTGTAGATGTAAACATTTCCATAAAGTAAGGAAAGTTTGGAGTTGACATTATTTATGTATTATTACTTTATTGGTCCGGCCCACTTCAGTCCAAATTTGGCTGAATGTGTCCACTGAATGAGTTTGAGACCCACGCATTAGGCAAAAAATAATTTTTAAAAAATCCAGCAATTTAACTGCTAAATGTATTTTTTTTCTTTTGTCTGTCGTTTTCATGTTTCTATCTTTGCCAACACACAGTTGTAGTGTGCTGTGCTGTAACCCTTTGAGACATGTACTCTGTCCTCCACAACTCCAGTTTCCTTGACCTTTTAACCTTACTGGACGTGGTCTTGTGCCAATGTGTAAATGTAGACTTGGATGTCACAATTACCACAATTACTCAGCAGCTTCTCCAGAGAGGTCAAAGGTCAGGTCTTCAATAGGGCAGCTCCTGAATCTATGGAGGATTTATGACAATAGGTGTTTAATGGGATGAATACAGGCATTTAAAATCCCATTTAACAGCTGGAGAGTCTGTAATGGTCACGCCAACCGGACACCTGTCACATTTACCTGAACTGTAACAATAGCCCGTAATTAATATTTATGCTTTAAGATGCCTTTCCAGCAATTGTCATCTTTGTAATTAATTAGCTTAAGCTGTGCTCCTTGTTAGAATAATGCTTTCTCTGTTGTCAGGGCCCTATCTCTGCCGTTCACCCTTTGACCTGCCTGACTGTCTAGCATTACAGTATTCCCATTTTCAGAATTGAAGCTAGGGCAAAAGCTCCCTAAAATTAGCAGGGTAAGAGCCCTGTCTCTACCACTGCCCCGCAGCAGTGACGTTAATTGCACTCTATTTATACTTTAAGAGTGCAGGAC
Source organism: Fowleria isostigma (assembly GCA_029814645.1). NCBI lineage: Eukaryota > Metazoa > Chordata > Actinopteri > Kurtiformes > Apogonidae > Fowleria > Fowleria isostigma. Next base: position 14,084,621 of record JAPTGZ010000010.1, on the reverse strand, counting down.
TCGGGAAAGATCAAGTTTCTGTTATGCTTTATTTCAGTGTCCTGGAGTTTATGTGAGCAGAGCAGTGGAAAACCCACGTTTGGTATAAAGTGCTGAATTAGGTTGGCAAAAACAAGAAGTGCACAATAAATCTTTCATATTATTTAGCTGCTGTAACACCTTTGATGCACTCAGAAATTTCACTGTCTAATTTATGGTGCTGGCTGTGTTGATGGGCCGGAAAGGATGCACTGGTACTATCACTATTTCATTTTAAATATGTATGACGGCAAATGCCACAGTTGTAAGCAAGAGCACTCCAAACTGAAGCCCCAGTGATAAAACCCAAACAGGTATTAGTTTTTCACATTTTCTTCCATGTTAATCCAAGCACAGAAGGAGTGTACTCATGTGGAAAACACCAGAACAAAGACCACACACATATAATCACACACATTCTGTTGTGATACTGAATTTTATTCAAGTATCTCAAACACACTTTTGTTCTTGAGTTATCATCTGTTAAATGGATCAGTTGAGAGAGAGAAAGGCAGTATCAGTTCAGAGCCTGAATGTAAGTCTGTATTCAACTGTAGAGCCTCTCAGTGTGCATTCAACTTAGCGGTGCTTAGCACAGATAGACAAATTAAACATTCATGATAACACAAGATAAACAAAAGAGAGACTATTAAAAATAAGACTAAGATGCAGGAACGGCCACAGAGCCATCTGTTTCCTTTGTGTGATCTGCATCAGGGGTTAAAGGGAAAATTCACTCCAAAACTGAATTAATAATGTTCTCAAATCTAATCTGTGATTTCTCCCAAAGACATCAACGAAAGAGCCAAAGCTCTGTTGTTCTCCACAAATATTATGAGTGTTTCTTTAACAGCATGTTGAATACATTTGTTCATGTCAGAGTGTAGAGGGATGTAGGCACAGTTTAGACTCTCATTTGAAAATGTTAATTTGGACAAAACAAAAAAGAGGAAAAACACCCTTAGTTGAATTCTGAAGAAACTAATTCATTGTCAAGGAACAGCCACATTTCTGATGCATGATAATGGTAATAAAAGTATTTGAAACGGAATAAACCCAGGTAAAAGCTGTTTGCGCAAAGTTTTGCATTAAAAAAAAAATGTGCCTGTGATTGGAATATTACAAACTGCATAGCTTATAAAAGTCTGTGCACAGACTGGGGAGTGTTAGTTAAACAATGGTGCCTGGTGTCTTTGTTATAGTCGGGGTACCACTCATTCTCAGTCTAATCAAAGCCTTGCAAATGATGGCTGTGCAGGCTGTCCAACCTTGTCACAGTCTGAGATATTCAGCAGTTGTCGTTGCCCACACATAACTTGAAGCTTCATATCCCTACTTTCAGTTATTACTTCTGCCTCTAATGAGGAACACAACTTTCTTTTTCTTTTTTTTTACCTTTTTCCCACCAATTTACAGTCTGTAACAGGACAAAGCCTCTTGTCTGACATTTGACACGGTAAGTTCAACACCTTCCCAAAAAAAAAAAAAAACACAGCAGATGGTATGTTTGAACAAGGAGATCCAGGCAGAAACCACCAGTAAGCAAATTTGTATGGCTAAATTTGTTTCTTATTTTCTGCAAAACAAAGCCTCCAGTTTCACTCTTGGTTTTCATACATGTTATCTGGCGAGGCTGATCAAATGCCTTCAAAGCCCATCTTCTCAAAGTCTAGCTTCCTCCACACAAGCACCATCATATCACAAAAGAAAATTGCATTAAAGCCTATTAAATTGAAGTTTCATCCAGCTTTAAATAGCAGTAGAAACCCAAAATCTCTTGGAAAAATTCACATGATTTAACATTAGAATAAAGCGAGTGGCCAGATCTCAGCCAAACATTTAAGCCCAGAGATGAGGGTTTATTGCTACGGTTTGGTCTGACACAGAATCAGCTGGTACAACTAGGAAGTGAAGCTCAACTCAAAAGAAGACAGAGACCACAGATAATGAAGAGGATGTTGGTGACAGGTCATAGTAAGAACTAAGAATAACCAGATGAGTAGTGTGGTGAGGCCTTTTTGGGGTGGCATAGTGAAAGTCAGTGCAGCTCAATAAAAGCTTCCATCTCCTCAGAGATGAGTCCCCTGTAGGGCAGTCTGTGCTTCTCAATTGCACGCGCCGCCAGGCACTGAAGGGTGACATAGTTTAGTGGGTACAGGGCTGGGTGCCCACTGCTCTGCTCATCCAACAGCTCGTACGCCGTCTTCCTCTGTGCATTCGTGGCGTCAAAGTGAGCCCCGGCTTTCATAAGCTGTGCCATAATCTCGGGACAACTGTTGCTAGCAGCAATGTGCAGTGGCGTGTTGTTTTCACAGTCCCGTGAATCAACATCTGCGCCACACTCAAGGAGCAGTGACGCCACCGCCTGGGAGGGGAAGCGGCCCACAGGGTAGCGCCCCACAGACGTGGTCTCCTTATCTACAGCCATGTGGAGGGGGGTGAAGCCGTTGCGACCTCTGGGGTTCAGCTTCAGCAGACGGTATACTGTGTGCTTCTTCTGATGCTCCTGCTCGGGGGTGCACTCCAACTTCTCCAGCAGAAATATCAGATGAAGGATGATGGAGAGAGCCTTGGTGAACTGTGGAGCTTCTGGAGGGTTGTCTCTCTGTGCTACTGCTCTTTCTACCTCCCTTACACTTTTCCCCAACACAGTCATCAGATCATGAAAGGTGATGCGTGTGGACAGGGTGCCTTTAGCCCGATCTTGAAGCACAAAAGAGAAGAGCTCTGCAAAGGATAAGAAACTTGAAGCTGTCATAGGGCTGAGAGGGTCCAGGTTGCTCTGTTGCATGTCCAGAGCATATTTCCACAGGCTAATGCAGCGTTCAAAGTTGCCAGAGTCAGCATATACAGCTCCTCTATAGCGGATGTAATAGGAGGTGTCTGGGTGGGATGGTCCGAGGATGCGTTCACGAACCAATAAGGCCTGCATCCTCATTTCATCTGGGTCTGTGATCAAAGCCTCCAGTTCATCTGCAGTGTTCACCTCCTGAGCACAGCCGTAAGCAGGGATGGGGGGTCCAGGTGGAGGCTTGGCCAGAGAAGTCGCTTTCTCCCCTGGCTGCCTCAGCTCCATCGCTCTTCTCCAGTATCTCATCGCCCCCAAGAGATCCCGTTTTTTGTCCACAAAAGTAGCTCCGAGAAGTTCAAGTGCATCAATGCGTTCCTCCCTGGACGTGCGCGGCTGATGGGCCAGGTACTCCACAATGTTGGTGTGACCCGTCACACTGGCGGCCAGGAGGGGGGTCATCCCGTACCCATCTCTCTCCATGCGGGCACTGCACTTGAGGAGCATCTTCATGATGTCTAAACTACCGGACTCCGCACAGTCATGAAGGGCAGTGTTTCCCTTCACACTCTTTCGGTTTACATCCGCTCCCCGGTCCAGGAGGAACTTGGCTATCTCCTTGTGGCCCTTGTAGCAGGAGATCATGAGGCAGGTGTGGCCGTGGCGGTTGGCTACCTCCATGTCGGCTCTGTGCTCCACCAGGTACCGAACGATCTCCAGGTGACCGTCGAAACAGGCAGCTCGGAGCGGGGTAGAGTTAGTGAGAGTTGCATTATTCACAGAGGCACCGTGTTTCAGGAGGGTTTTGACCACCGGGAGGTGACCGGCTGCCGAAGCCGCCCACAGCGGCGGAGCCCCTTCGATGGTCTCCCCGTCAAAGTTCACCGAGCCCCCGAGTTCAACATTGGCTTTACAGTACTCCAGCAGGTAGTCCACCACCTCCAGGTGTCCGTACCGAGAGGCTATCAGCAGAGGGGTCCCTCCTTGGGTCTTCTCCTCGGCTAAAGCTTCCAGTTCCTCTGGAGTTTTTTTGCTCAGCAACTTCTGGATAAGTTTTAGCTTACCATCTCTGGCCGCGTTGAAAACCGCCGTGGTTATATCCATTTTACACACTGTGTGCTGCCGTGCTGGACTCCAGCCCCATACCCACCCGCTTATGGAAAAACAGACGGGTCTGGTTTTACAAAGCAGGGAACACAGATGTTAGTTTGGACTTGGTTACTAACGCTCATCTTTCTGCCATTTTGAGGGTGCTGTCAAGATGGCGTTTGTGTTGTTTGACAGGTCTCTGTTTACGATTTCAGCGTGGCATTATGGGCAATGTAGTTTTGAAGTCTTCACGGATGAGATATTTTCTGTAAAAATAGAACGACATTTCCCATAATGCACACAACTTGAAAGGCCTACCAGCTGATAGATGCGTTGGTTTTGTGTCACAGGTAGCACCGTCTAAACAAGTCTAAATACAATTATATACCCGCAGCGGAGGACGAGGTTTCAGGGAGGTGCAGGTTGTAATACCCAATGCATCCTTTAAAGGGAAACTTATTTTGAAAGGTGACTTGATTCCCGTTACTGCTGGTTATAAACAGATAAGTGAGGGAGTACGATAAAAATAGAAAAGTAGTTGCAGTTTTAAACGGAAAATTCGTTGCATGTCTCTGAATGACTCAGCTATTTACACTGACCCACACTTTTATTTATACTGACTTATTTACCAGATGTATTTACGCTTTAAGTGCGTAGAGTTATAAGTAAAATAAGTTAAGAAGGATAATATTGACAGTATCCAATTCAGTCCAACTTTATTTGTAAAGGACTTTAAAACGATCACAGTGGACAAAAGTGCTGTACAGAAAAATACATAAAAACAAAAATAAAAGAATAAAATACAAGTAGATTAAAAGAAAAAAAAAAAACCCAAACAAACAAAAAAAAACAAACAAATGTACCAAAAACCGTGCTGTCCAGTAGAGTAAATAAAAACCAAGATAAAAGAATAAAATACAAGAATAGATTAAAAGGACACAAAAAACTGCACAAAACAATAAAAATAAGAACAATAAACCAATGCCAAATAAAAAAAATAGAATAAAATAATATATTTGAAATATCTCACATGGTGTTAAAAGCCAAGGAGAAAATACAGGTTTTAAGAAGGGATTTAGAAACACACATCATTCCATAGTTTAGGAGGAAAACACAGGAAACTCTATTCCAACAACTGAAATAAAATGATGGATTTATTCTCCACAAAGTGAAAGAGTATCATTTAAGGATGGGGGGATTGAGGAGTGTTTTATGAATAAGTATGAATCAATGAATATTTGGAGAGATGTGTATGGATGGTCAGTTCTAATGATTGTGTAATAATGTTTTACCATCAAACAGCTCTTAAGCCTGAACTCCACAAGACCTCTGGAGGTGTGCTGTGCTACCTGCCACACCAGGAAGTTGGCTGCAGATCCTGTTAATTCTGTAAGTTTTTAGTTCCGTTGTGAGGTGGCGCTTATATGGATGAGAAATATGGACATATGGATGCAAAACAATTATCTGAACTTTTAAAAACATGTTGAATTAAGTTAGAACACAGATGAATTGTACTACTGTGCTGTAATTTAAATTATAATGTTGCTTTGTGGTAGCATCACAAAAACTTTAGTAAAAGTAATCTAATAAGGGTAATCTAAAACTACACCGTTTCTACTTTTTTTTATTCTTAAACAATCAAATAGATTGAACGTAGATTCAGTGTTAAAACATACACTATTTATTTTTTTCATAGATATAAACTATATACAATAAAAACAATTTATGGCATATCACACAACTTGTGTCAAAGATAATTTTGCTTGTGAGATAGCATAGTGCTTTTTATTGTTTAAAATATTATATCAGACAGCTTAACTTAGTTGATAATTACTGAGTGTGATGATGCCAATGTGTTATTTATGGTGAAAAATTACTGGTCACAACCCAAAAGTTAACTTTGTCACAGTTTCTTATCATACTAATATTTATCTGTGCTTTAGGTTATTTAGATAATTAAAAAATAACAGTATTATATAAATACACTACTCACTGGAGTTAATCTGAAATTTCCCCTTGTGGGACTAATAAAAGAATATCTTATCTTATCTTATCTTATCTTATCTTATCTTATCTTATCTTATCTTATCT
>JAPTGZ010000010.1:13942751-13956003 GCA_029814645.1 Fowleria isostigma | reverse complement strand
TCTAGATAGATTTGGGCTGTGGGTGTGAAATTATGGGATGGACTTGATGATGAGTTAAGTTGTTCACTTCTCTGACAATTAAAAAAATGTCATAAGAATAAAATCCATCAGGAATATGAAGTTATATGATACATATGTTTCTGTTGTTGATTTTTTTGTTATAATGTAAATGCTGATGCTGTACACATTTAATATACGTAATGTATCAGGTGAAAAGAATAGGCAAAAAAAAAGCTTTTGCTTCTAGCGCATTCCTTTTTTTGGTTCTTATGTTTATTATGATTATTGAACTAAGTGCAATGATTAATGTTCAAACCAAAAATAATCAATTCATTCATCTTTATTAGATTAGATTAGATTAGATTAGATTAGATTAGATTAGATTAGATTAGCCTTTATTCATCCCACAGTGGGGAAATTTACTTGTATACAACAGCAAAAAACAAACACTCTAAATGTCCATATGAAAATAAAAATATTAATCATCATTATAAACAGTGAACATTAAAACATATGTGGCAATAATATACACTGAAACCTAAGTAATAGATCTTAAATAATAAACAATATACACTAACTATGATATAAAAATATCATAAAATTAATGTGAAGTCTAGATAGATTTGGGCTGTGGGTGTGAAATTATGGGATGGACTTGATGATGAGTTAAGTTGTTCACTTCTCTGACAGTTAAAAAAATGTCATAATATATAATTAATAATATTAAAATATTAATATATATTGCACTGGAACAGGGCAATTATTAGCAGCAATTATTAATAGCTGTATCAATTTGATCATCAGATGAGTCAACTGGGAGTTTTACATAATTAATTACAAAATTAATTTCATAATTTTGTATGACGTTCACACTCAAACCCTCTACTTCCTGTTATATGCCTATAAACTCCTACTTACCCTACACTCCTGTCTGTACTCCCTTCCATGCCCCCCCCCCCGTATGTCAGCCTCTCTTTTAGATCCTAGAGGCATCAGCAGAACTGGACCCCTGACCCCCAAGCAATCATTACCTTCATCATTACAAGCGTCGTCATCATCATCATCATCCTTTTGTAACTGTTGTAAACAAACTCTAATTCCACTGAAGTTGTGGTCCTTGCTTGTGAATTGTTAAAGTAACACTAATATTTCAAGTACTGCTCTTTAGAAGGACATGTGGAAGCAACATCCCAGCATACACTTCACCAGGCATTTATCGGTAATCCTCTGCCAGCACTTGGCAAAAAGGTGGAGAATGGCAGGATTGGAAAACTACTTCTGCAGCTCTACAGTCCACATTAGCCTTTTACAACCCACGTTCTCTACCACTTTAAATGGTACTTAGAATTTGGATTTTTTTTTAAAAGTGACCACCTCAGCCACCTCTCTTTTGCATTTTCTACTTCGGGCATAGTTGCCTTAGTTGAGTTCATGAACACCTTGATAAGTTACAAGTGTTTTGATATTATAAGCAGGTCTTCAAGTCATTTTTCCAGCTATATGTAACTCTATACACTACCATTATACAGCGCTGTTGTTGACATAGTGGTAGTTTATGTTATTTGATGCTCTTTGTAGTTTTCATGAGAAATTTGACAACATAAATAGGGCAAAATATTATGACACAATCTTGACAAATCTCTGTAATGTGAATTTGTGGACATCTGTCACACCACCCACCCCTGTGTTTTATTTTTAATTGCATCAACAAGGCGGCATACAAGCTGAATTTACCCGAAGAAAAGCATCCAAAGATCCGTTTTCCATGTATTCTGTGATGATCATCAATGGCTTACCTAAAAAAAAAAGTTACAAATATTGAATCCATGGAAAAAGCACAGTTTACTGTTATTACTCAACCAGGTAATAGGTTAAATCAGCGACTCACATCTTGTGACAACACCCTCCAGCCTGATGATATTTGGATGATCAAACTGTCCCATGATGGAGGCCTCAGACAGGAAGTCCCTCCTCTGTTTGTCAGAATATCCTGCCTTCAGGCTCTTAATAGCCACATAAATCTCCCTTTTTCCTTGCAAACGCAGCCGACCACTACACACCTCCCCAAACTCTCCTACACACACAAAGCATAGAGCAGTGTCAGCGCCAAGGAAGCATGTGTGTGTGGGTTTGCGTGTGTGTGTGAGCTTTAATGCCAGGCTTACCCATGCCAATAACCCTCTCAATGTGAATACTGCTAACATCAATCTCTTTGGCAAACTCGTGGATTGCCTGATCGGGGTCTTCATAGGTGAACGGGTCCACGTAGATTTTGACTCCTGTTGAGGAGGAGAGGTGGGAGGGAAGATAAACAGAGGGAGGAGAAGGATGGAGGCAGAGACGGGTGAGAAATGAGTTGTATAACTGCTGCATATGTTATGTAAATGTCCTTGGCAATATGTGTGTAAGATGTGTGCAGGTGGACTGGAGAGAAGAAAGTGAAAAAGAGCCTCGACTGATCTGTCTCTGTCGTTTATAGCACTGTATGTGTATGTGTGTGTGTGTGTGTGTTTATATGTGTATGTTTATGTGTGTGTAGGTGTGTGTGTGTGTGTGTGTGTGTGTGTGTGTGTGTGTGTGTATCTACCTGGATTAAGGTGCTTCTCCTCTTCTGAGTCTTGCTTTGTTTTACTGTACTTGCTCCTCCTGATGAAAATAATAAATGATGGACATTTAACTGACACGCATAGAACAGAGAACAGAGTCTCCATCTGTTTTACTTGTCATCTTTTTGTTGTGATTTTTACAGTCAATGCTGTACGTTCATTGGGTTTTTCAGGATTCGCCGCAATTGAAAGCAATGACAATGAGAACAGAGAGCAACGGCTGCAGGAAAGGCAGAGCGAGCAGATGAAAGCATTTATGGGAGAGAGAGGGAGGAGGGGCAATACCTCAGGTAGCGCAAGATAAAAGGTGTTTTCCATTAAACAAAGAAACTGTCACAAACACCTTTGTGGTTGAGCAGGTGTGTGTGAATGTTTTTGTGAGCACACGCACGGGCGTGTGTGTGTGTGCTCACCAGCGGAAGCTGACACACAAGCTGTGCTGCTGAAGAGACAGTAATGACAAGTCAGGGACAAAGGGATTATCACTGTCTCCACTCTAATCCCCTTTAAAAGCTGCAGGTAACACACATATTATTTAGACGCACAATGGCAAGGAGCTGTGTTTGTGTTGTCTGTATGCATCGCGGCATCTCCGTCAAAAGCAGTAGTTATGGTAGAAGGAACACATACATTCAACTGACGTCAGCGATGTGTTGAGATGTACTGATGGGAAACTTTGAGGCAATCTAACGAGCTTATAGTGTGCATGCCTGGTTCTATGGATAACAATGTGTGCATATTTGTGTGTATATACCTGCGGCTAATGATGAAGACAGCTGCAGATATCAGCAATAATATCCCAACCCCGCTGACAGACAGCAGCAGGAAGGCAGAGTTCACTCCTTCTCCAATCAGAGGGAAGGGATCTAAGAAGGGCACAGAAATCACCAGCCAGAAAATTAGACTGTCCTCCTAATAAATTTAAAAATAGCCCACAAAACTAGTGAGCATTATATGCAGAATACCTGAGTTAGTGGAGAATTCAAAGGAGGCGCTGAACTCTCCATACCCAGCAGCTGTCCGGGCGCGCACATGAAACACATATACAGTGAGCGGGTTGAGACCTGTGACATCAACACTGCGAGAGAAGGTCCTCATTATGCGGTAGGACCTCTCTCTCTGATCCTGATTAGAAGAGACAAAAAGAAAGGGCTCATTTCAATGCCTGACTGCAAATCCATTGTCACCATCAGTGAAACACAAACAGCATGCCAATATATTGACATTCTAGACACCGCCCTGAGCTGCATTAACCTGTGGGCGCCTCACCTTTTCATAGAACTTGACCTCGTATTCCAGGATCACCCCATTGGGTCGATCTGGCTGTTGCCAGGACAACGACAAACTGTGCCTGGTGACATCAGTGGCTTGGATGGACGACACTGGAGAGGGAGCTGAGTCAGAAGAGAGACATAAATCAGTGTTGGAGGCATAACTTTGTACAATGACATCCTGTACTGTCTACAGCAATGACTTCCACCCATGGGTAAGGGTGGAGGAGATTCATGACAATAAATAAATAAACAAACATAATAATATACAGTCACGGAAAAAAAAAATATTAGACCAGTCTATGTTTTCTTCAATTTCTTGTTCATTTTAATGCCTGGTACAACTAAAGGTACATTTGTTTGGACAAATATAATGATAACAACAAAAATAGCTCATAATAGTTTAATTTCAGAGCTGATATCTATCCATTTTCCATGGTTTTCTTATATATAATCAAAATCACACGCATTCTCCCATCAAAAGCTATGGCATCGTACTGACAAAAACAGTGCTTTTAGTCAGTCCATGTTTTCTGACTGTTTTAGTCACATAATACACATAGGAGTTAGTACTTGATTGCATAACATGTTTTTGATTATTTTTGATAGTCTAATCATTTTTTCCGTGACTTTAAACTCAATAACAACAACAAAAACTTGAAACTTTACACATTTGAAGTTGTTTTAGATTGAGAATATTCACATATTTAACTCTCTCATACAAGGACATTGAGCTGTCAGAAGGTTCATTTAAATGGAGGATCCCATACACTGCCCTTTCAAAGCATTACAAATTATTAATACGCTATAACAGATATCATAAATTATGAATTTACAATAACTAGAAGCTGACAGTCAACATGAGTCAATTGAAACCCTTTTAATACCACATGTTATTGGTGAAAGTACTGTTGGGATTCTTCTTACAAATCTGACTCCAATCCAGTTCTGACCATAAAACAGGCCTGAAATCAGATCTTCGAGTATCAATAAGTCAACCATTTAATAAGTAATAATCAATCTTACACAGATTTGTGGTCTCACCAAGTTACAGAGAATCAGTCTGCATAGCCATCAGACATAATAATGTCGGAGGCCAAAAGGACATGTATCTCTGAGCTTCCAATCCTTTTGTGACCCCCCCCACCTACATCTTCCCTACACTTTTATTCCTCATCCATGGGATAGGTCTCCTCCTATGACCGACTGCCCATTATCTCCCCCCCAGCACACGCTAGGTCTTAGCCACTGTACTGGGGCAGCATGACCTCAGTACCAGGGAGTTTCTGTTATCTCAAACTGTGGAAGAATGTTTCCCTCACTTTGTCCACTTCTAAGAGCTGAGCAAAAAACCCTCTGTAACACACAGAAACTATTATTTCCCATTTTACAAGAGGTGTGAATAATCACCTCTTGGGGCTTTTGAGCCTCTGATGTCAGTGTGTCACGCAACTCAAAGCATGTTAGCAAAACATAGAAATAATAGCTATATAATATTGCATTCGGGTTAAATATATTTTCTAATAGATATATCATAGTGTATTCTGATTATATGATGTTTACATTTTCTGTATATTCTCAACAGTACTAAAATATCTAGTGAGCTAGCAGGTACAGCAGTTGGAATAGTACTGCATGTAGTAAACAGGCACTAAACATTCACTCCCAGTTTAAAAAAAAACAACAAAACAATATGCACTTTATGATTATTGTACAGTCTAGTACAGACTTGCACTACATCTCCCACTGTTTTGTTTATTTATTATTTATATATCAACATTACTGTATCTAAATTATCTGTGAATCTATAACCCCTGCCTGCTCCTGTTTGTACATTATACTGACTGCACTGAACTTACTATGCACATACATATCGTTTTACTCATTTTTAAGATCTCTTACTTTGATAAAAATAAATAAATAAAATAATAATAATAATAATAATAATAATAATAATAATTATGGGCCTTGATCTTATGCCTACAGTGCACTGGACATACTGTGTATATATTGTTTATTTAATTATTATTAGCACTGTTTTGTATTTCTTTTTTATTAATCTTTGTAACAAGTGCTCTTTTATATGTACTGTCCTTTTCAAGGCAGGCTGTTCATATGTGTACTGAATTGCCCCCTGGAGACAAATATAGTTTTTTTTTAATCTGAAAAAACATAGCAGCAACAGAGAAATACTTAAATCAGTTAAACAAAGAAGTTATTCCAAGTTTAAAGAAACATAAATATTAAAGTACTTGGCTAACTGTATAAATAAACAGCTGATATCTGTGGGTGTGTGCAAAAAATGCAATTGTGAACATAATTAGTAGTGTTAAAACTTTTCTTTTGTAGTCCACATGAGCAGAATTTAAAGGGTCAGTAAAGGTCTACACTGGGAACCACTGGCCTGTTGTGCTGCTCCTGGTACTGAATAACGTCATAGTTTTACATCCCTGGATAAAGCTCATACACAATACATATATAGTACCTGATTGTCAACACTCCCACTGACCCAGTGTACCTGAGAACTGACCTAAATCTCATTTTTATCTATTCTACAGAGGAAAGTCTCATTCTCTCCTCTTACATCCCTCAATTTTCTGTCCCTTTATAGGAGTCTGTCCTCTTTTGTGGCTGTTATGTGATATCGGGCCATATGGTGGTGCAGGTTGGACTTGACACATCCCAGACACGTTCACATGCTGTGCACACACTGCTAAGTTATTTCCCCGGGGCACCTGGAACTAAGCAGGTGTACCGGTTTCTAAATGCCACGGTAAAGCCTTAAAAACCATGACAGTTGAGATGTAACAGCACGCAAAAAAAGCACACGCTCAAAATAATGAAGAACATGTGTGTAGGACGCTACACACACTCTGACACCTCTTGAGCTAAAATGAAACACACCATAAAATCTGTGTGATTTTTCAAACACTTCCACGGACAAGAGCTGACTCAAGAAAAATCCCACCCTTAGATACAATGATGCTTTTATGTGTCAACATTATGCTGTTCAGTTATTTTGAAAAGGAGGTGTTGTCATTTTCTATTCTCTTGTATCAACTCTTTTCCTGAGCAGTTCTGTCTATTTGTATTTAGTCAGTGATTTACATTTCTTAGTATGCTTCTTGACAGCCTCTGGAGAACATCCCTATAATTAATTCAGCTGTTGTTAGGTGTAGGAGGACAGAGTAATGACTGTGGCAACTATGACAGTTATAGTAAGAGCAAGCGTGTCTAGTTTTAGAGAAAGCAAAAAGTGTCATGAAGCTATGTTTCCTCAAGAGCATTAAGAGTTCATCTGTCCTCAAGACTAGTTAACATCAGTTTTACTGTCACACCAGACATTTATAATATATCTTCGGCAAAATGTGTCATTGTTATTTAAAATTCACTATGAAAAACAATCCACACCTCTATTTTTTTGTCATTTTTTTCTCTCTTTTCTTAAAACTGATTATAGATGAACTTTGTGAGATTGTCTTCTAGACCAGGAGTTCTCAAAATCTTTAGTATCCTCATGCTGATTAAGGTTTTTTTTTTTTTTTTTTACTGCCATTTGTACTCCTAGATGTTGCAGGAATTATTTATATTTTAAACTTTTCAACCTAAATACTTCAGGCATGTTTCATAGAAATTAATTTAACCACATTAAATTTGAATGCTTTAAAACACAGGGTCATCTTTATTCAAGTTATATTTTAACTCACAGCATTTCTCATTTTTAAGTAACAAATCTTAAAGCTTCTGAAAAATGAAAAGTAACAAGACTGGAATAGTCCTAATGAACCCAGTTTGTTTTAAAATCAGATCAAATCTTACTTAATTGATTCAACTTTAACATATTGGCCCTTATGGCAGAAAACTGAACAATGGTGTTATTAATTAAACCTCATCATAAATATTACCTTTTGCCTGTTTTATGGCACATGTATTCCTCATTATTTCACCGGAAAAAATCTTCAGATTAATTTTTAAACTCTTTGTGATGAGATAGTGCTTTAGCTTGGTTAGCTTCATGGCTTCATTTGCTAGCACCTGCAGACACATGGTGCATTTTGGTCTCCCATTGTTGTTCTTAATAAAACCAAAGTCCAGGTAACTGTCATCATATTTTCTAAGTTTAGCTGGTTTGGTCTTTGTATCACTTGATAAAGTAGATGGATTTAAATATGTGTCCATTGTGCGAATTAGATTATCCGCAGGAGATGCACACAAAGCGTGTCCTCCGGTCCCGAGCAAAGAGAGGTTTACATGGTGCATTGGAATCATTTCAGGAGTTTCTTTTATATCCTAAACTTCATTTAAGTGAGTCTTATATTTAACGTGACTTTCCTACACTTCCTGAAAGCAATGTAACCTGTGTGCTTGCCTCTTGCCAGATTAGGGGACTTGTGGCTAGTCTGATGTAAAAGCTAGAAATAGTACCAAAAGATGGAGTAGTTATGAAGTCTGGGTCTGAGTAACATTGGAGTGAATGAGAGAAAATTGGCACTCTGTGTACTTAGAGGTCTGTAGATCAAAACAAAATGTTTTCAGATTTAAATGTGAATAGTGTGTGAAAAAAAAACAATTTTTTCAACCTTTCAATGTATAAATTGATGTTGAAACCCCAAAAATGCAAGAGTTATGAAGAATTGTTTGTAGATTTTGGAACATAAAACCCAACCCTCTCCATTATAAGTTAGAGTGGGGACAATTTCAGCCAATCAGCTGTCAGCATTCTGTTCCCATTGTATGTGAATGAGGTTTGGTGAGGTGTTCTTGTGCATAAATCCTATGAGATATTGTTACAACGTGTCACATGTATAATCTTTGGGCCGGGCCACACATTTGTTTATTTCAGAATAATTTTAATGTTAATTGTGTGTGAATGGTAGCCACTTGAAAATGGCCCAAATCATTTTGGATGGACAAATTTGGCTGGTTTTTTACAACTTTAACAAAACCGGTGCATCAGAATGTCAATCCAAATAATAGCACACCTTTCAAGTCCAGGCTGCACATTTTCATAATAATATGTTTTTGTCTATTTCCAACGCTCTGGACCACATTTTTTGCCAAAGTTTTTGTATAAGTCATAAGTCAGTCTGATGAACAACAGTCCCTTGTGCCTTGGATTACATGCAAACACACAGGGAATAAGCCTTAGAATGGAGAATGTTTTTTGGTTTTTTTTGGCCAAGTGGTTCTCATTCATAATTATTATCCGAGGACCCCAGTTTGAGAATCAGTGTTCTAGGCATTTCCTGAAAACCTTATCAACAGAGCTTGGGGAATAAATTTGGCGAGGTCAAATGCCATTTCTTATTTTTCAGAACTGGCTAAAAAGTCACAAACACAACCATGTACAGTGGAAGGATTGAGTTGTGAGCTAACTTTTTCTTCTCTTTTTTTGTTTTTTAAATCCTACAGAGCATGTTTCTATTATGCTTCCTTAGTTATGAATGATACCCATGAGGCCGTTCTTCCCTGCAGGCCCACATGTAGTGAACAGCAGTTTCTAATTTGCTGACCCACTTCACATCCACAGTGGTTCAAAGCAGATTTTGTGTGACTGCACCAGTCAACAAAATGACAAACATATTAAAAACACTTCTCCTCACCAGCCTGGTTGGTAGTGACGGTGACAGACACACTCTGGGACGCCCCTGCACCGCTGATCTGGGAGACCCCGTTGTGCGCTTGGACGATAAAAGTATAGTGCGTGTGGGCTCTGAGCTCGCTTACGACCACCCGCGTGGCCTTCAAGTCCATCTGGCCCGGAGAAAAGACCACGTCCGACCCGCAGGGCAGACAGAGCTGAGACCCAGATACGGAGTCCGAACCCAGTCGGGGGTATTCTCCGGGTTTGCTCTGGAAGACGCCTCTCCCTGACTGGACATCAGATCCCACAATCCCTTGGTCCGACTGCATCCCCATGCCACTGTGCTGAGCCTCAGCTTGGGAGACACTGTGATTTTTTGCTAGAATTTTATTACCAGTCAGACCAGTTTGACAGATGAGACAATCCACACTGTAGCTGGTGTCACTTCGCCCACCCAGCCTTCGAGGGGGGCTCCACTCCAAGACCACGGAGGTTTTGTTCACCACCGAGATCAACTGTTGTGGGGCTGATGGCGGCTCTGAAGGAAGAAATAAACAGGGAGTGTGAGCATGATTAAATGTCCAATATGTTATATACTGCACATACATAAAGGAAGGGGAAGTAGACAGGGATTAAGGGGGGGGGGTGAGCTGTTGGCGTGGGTTGAAATGTAGACATCTGGCATCACACTGAAAACCATACTGTTCAGAGATGTTTTTGATGTGTTGGATGTTTTCTTCTGTGGTATTTTTTTTGGTGTGTGTCACAGAAACAGCGTGTATGTGTACGCGTTCATTTTTCCCAGGCCAAGAAAACCATGCGCTGTATATAGGCATAATTAAGTTTACGACACACAGACTGAGGTCTCCAAGTTTGTCACACAGGACCTACTCAGAGACTGAGAGAGAGAGAGAGAGACAGATGGAGAGTGAGAGAGAGATAGAGGACATTTATTCACTCCTCAATGTCTTTAGTTATCGCTCCCAGACAGGATGTAGATGGTGGCTTAGTCATAAGTAATGGCATCACAAAACAGGGGTGGCATTCAGACAAGTTAGTGTCTCTCTCTGTTTGGTAGAGATAGAGAGAAGGGGATACAATGAGCGTGTTTTTGTTGCCTTTGTTTGCACACACATTGAGTCCATGCTTTCACTTATGCATTGTTTTACGTGCATGTATCTGTATTTGTGTGTGTTCTTACGGGTGCAGGCCATAGCAGGAGGGTCGGTGTCAGCACGATAGTATCCAGAGTGGCAGTCGCAGACGGTCGCCCCGTCTCTGAGTGAGTGGCTGTGTGGAGGACACTTAGAGCATCCTGCATCAGAGGGCTTTGCTTTGTAGAAGCCGGCAGTGCAGGCTGCAGACACACAGAAGGAAAGGGAGAAAGAGAATGTTTTAAAATGTACCTCTCCTGCTTGAAAAAATAAATAAACAACGAAAAGGCCAAATTTTAACAACTTTTTGGGTTGTTTTTTTCTGTGCAAAGAACTTGTTTAAAGGTGTTTTTTGTAGCTGGCTTTATTCACATTACGTACAGTTCTGTGCAAAAGTCTGCCTCTCGGTTTGTTGTTTTTTTCAGGGTTGAACATAGTTATTTCTAATTCTGTTTTCTTTAGATACAAGAAAATACCAGAAATATGTGCACAGCTTTGAAAGAAACATAAAATACTGAACTAAATGGGATCTAAAGGTTAAGGCACAAACTGAAACATCTGACATGTGTTGAATGAAATCAGGCATAAAACATCAGAAAATTAATGTAATACATCTCATTTTGTCTGAACAAAAGGGTTAAAGACATATTAAGTGCAAATGAGGTCACATTAATAGTATTACTTTGGAAGTTGTTTTTTACCTGAAACTTTTGTTTATAATGCTGTACATTCGATAGCCTTAGGTTGGTCTAGGACATTTGCACAGTATTGTTGGTTCACATTATTGGTCAGATTATTTGAATTCATCAAGTTGCAAAAGCAGAAGTCTTCAGCATTTCCAGATGCATGATCATTGTTCCCTGTGTATGACATACAATCAATGAAGCCAAAATATTATATGATAATTTGATAAATGTAAAGCACAGGGGTGTCCAAACTTTTTTTAGAGGGCCAGATTTAATGAGGTGAACATGCGTGAGGGCCAACCATTCTGCCTGACAGTCTTGAACCATTCAAATTCTATGCTAATTAACTATTTTATGGAAAGTGTGTTGCAAACAACATACTTTTTATTTCATACATGTATGACACATCAAAACAGGTCTTATCAAAATCACTCTGTTTTTAATATCTAAAGGCCATATAAGATTAAATAATGTCTGACACAAAAATCAAGAATACACCTTTTGGTGAAACATAAAATTTATTTTTTAAAACATGTGTATAAGATTACTCTAGTCATAAATGCTGGCAGGCCATAAGTAATGCATTTTATGACAGACTGCAGGTCACATGAAATTTGGCACTAGGCCATGTGTAGCATTCAATATTAGTTAATAAACAGTCTAGATTATCTCAGGACTTTAATTTATGCTCTGACACATTCAAGATAATAAACTTTGGTTCCTAATACCTGTTTATCATCTTTTCTCCTGTGTCCATCAAACTACGTTTGTTATGCTTATGATAAAATAATTCTTGAAATGTTGGTGTTTTTTTATTGCATGCAAGGGGAGCATTTCTAAACTTATATTTGCAGACTGAACAACAGCAAGCAAGTTGCAACCTAAGACAATAATGAAAGCAGGTTATTTATTTAATTACCAAACAGGCTATAAATCAGATTGTTATAGGCTCCTGTTATTGCATTTAGTTTATTGAACTGCTATGCTTAGCACATTTTTATTTGAGTGGGTCCTGAAAGACTAACCCCCCACGCACCATACAACCAAGTTAGCAACTTCACTTTGAAAATAACAATGTGACTAAAATTGTAGGCAGTGTCAAAAAAATTGTTTATCTCAATAAATATAGGCTATGTTTTTGTTCTTTTGGTTATGATTTGCATACAATAGTTAACCTAACTTTAACTTTAATATTCTAGAACAATGCATTTCCCATGTGGCAAAGCTGGTTATCCCTGATTGGAGGTCAACTGATCCCTGACCTCTACTGAACACCGAGAATGACAAGGTAATCAACACATGAAGTCTCACTCTTGATGGATATTTAATCACACTTAAAAAAAAAAAAAAAAAAGAAACAGTACGAAAAAACCCATAAAGGCAAAGTGTACGTTGACTTTTTTTTTTCCAATGAACAAAGAAACACCTACAAGAACACTTACTGATCAGCTCCCCCACACGCAACACAGAAACATTAGAACTGAATATATCAAAACTCCACAGTGTCGGCAGCCCACACAAATATAATTGACATTTAAACATAAGAAAGAGGAGAAACACAGAAAGAGAGTGACAGAGAGACAGAGGGAGAGTGGAGGGAGAAAAATCTTCTCTCTGTATACCAAGGAGTTCATGCATTGACAGAGCAACAATACAATAAATGAGTGCATAATTATACTGCTTGACATCCACTGGTGAAGCAGGAGATGGCAAAGCGTGGCTGGTTAGAGACATTTTTTTTCCCCCCTCTCTTTAATTTCTCTAGGCAATCCTGCATTTGTTTCACCAGCAATCATTTTTTCAGCACCTTCTTGTTCATCATCATGCCCTATTCATTCTCCTTCCTCAATCCCATTTTTCCCAGTTCTGCTCTTTTTTCCAAACTGTTTTACATTTCCACGGGAGATGAAGACATCCCAGTAGGAGTGGATTGGAATGTGGGAATGATGTG
>JAPTGZ010000010.1:13807476-13831064 GCA_029814645.1 Fowleria isostigma | reverse complement strand
CTTTAATTTCTTGTTCATTTTAATGCCTGGTACAACTAAAAGTACATTTGTTTGGACAAATAGAATGATAACAACAAAAATAGTTCATAAGAGTTTCATTTAAGGTGAAACACTACAGGTGAATAGGGTAAAGTTTAAAAAATACTAGATATCACCATAACATTTCCTCAGTTGATTATTTACTTGAAAAAAATGTATTATAATTTAATAAAATTTGTATGTTTAATTATGGTGGATAGATTTGAACATATGATAAAAACCAGGTGCAAAATTCTTGTTCCTTTTTGTTTACACATAAGATAAAAAAAAAATACAGAGGATTTCAGGATATCTGCTTTCATTAACTAGGAAATCAAAATATACTGTCTATTGCCTTCGAAAATAGATTTTTACCATGTTTTTTTGGATTAAAATGTCACTTAAATCAGACCAGGGATGATTTCTTAACAAATCCTTCTGTAACTATCTTCAGAATACTGCTGAGTGTATAAGTGTACAGTTTGGTGTACATAGGTGATACTGATCATGACAGACTTTAGTAAACAAACCAAACTTGGCATGTCATGTTGGAATGCTAACTTTTTGATAAATTCAGGAGAAACTTTCTGCTGCAAGTAAACAAACATTTACAATAAAATAAACATCTTAATGTATGTTTTCCAGGTTTCTTTGCGACAGCTTGAGAGCACACACACTGAAGGAGTAAACTAGCCCAAAATCTCAAAATTAATGAAAAATAAACTTTTTTGCCTGCCATGTCTCACCTTAAGAGTTAATATCTATCCATTTTCCATGGTTTTCTTGATAATAACCAAAATTACATAAATTCTTACATCAGTAACTATGGATCGTACTGACAAAAACGGTGCTTTTCTGTCTGTTTTAGTCACATGATATACACACGGGAGTTGCATAACATTGTTTTTGATGACTTTTGATGGTCTAATAATTTTTTCCATGACTGTACCTAATAAAATAAATATAATTTAAAAAAAATCCATATTATTTATCCTTCTTACCATGTATTAGTCACTGGCAGACTCTGTATTTAAACTTTATTAATAGTGAGTCTGTCTGACACAGCAAAACGGTTGACCTCTGTGATCTCCATGACCTCATCAGTCTGCTGTGTGAGTTTTATCTCTCTGCAGAGAATAAGTAGAGCAATGTAAGCATGTTTAACAAGCTAGGTTTAACTCAATAACAGTGTGTTTGTGTGTATGTGCAAGTGTGTCTGTGTGCTGTCGTTGGGCGCAGAGGTAATGATGGAGTCTTCTTGACAGTCCGAGGTCAGAGGTCTTCAAATATATGTGTCCCTCTGCTAGTGTAATAAGTTATGGTCAACACAGATGTGGACGCTTGATCTCTGGTGTCTGCTGGCTAAACAGACTCCAGTACAGGAAGGAAGGAAGGAACACCATTTCTGTTTATTTCAGGCGCTTATTCTGGAAGCAATTGTACTGTATTTTTCAAAAGATTGTAATCCTTTTGTGCTGAATTCTCTGCAGTGGGCTCGTAATGCACCACCTACTCAGTATTAGGAAACCATTTTTGCGGGATCTAGGGAGGGTTTGGCATTGCGTTCTCATCCTCAAAGGGGAATATGTCCCACGTATGTCAGTTACACAGTTCCACCTCACATTTATTTGTTGTCTCTGTGAAATAATACCAAATCCACGCGCTAAACTGTCTTTCTTTTGTTAAAATTACTTCGGTGCCTGCGCTATTTAATCGGCTTGTGCCTCTCTTCTTCTAATAGAATTCCCTTTCCTCGTCCAAATTTCACCTCGCCACCTAATGTAACTGCATCTGTAATCAGCCTGCTTTTAACAAAGACACGAGAGGGCACAGAGAAGTACGACAACACACTGTGTTGTGTTTTAATGTGTTCCTGAGAGAACAAGGGCCAGGCTTTTAAAGAGTCCTCTCAGCGCTCCGCATCGGCTCCCAACAAAAGGTCCCTGCCCTGACACAGTCTGAAGGTCTTCCATAGGGAAAACACACTCCACTAATGCATTTAAATCACCCTCTCTTGTTTGCTGTCACACAAAGAGATGATGGGGTGAAGTGGGGGAAGAGAGCTGGGTAAAAAGACTGGAGGGGCATTTGTAATTATCATCACCACACAGGTGAGCAAGCCTTTTAATGGACGCCTTGGAGTCCCTTTTTGTGTTCTCTTTTTCTTTTTGTTCTTTTTTTTTTACCATTTATCTGTGCTTATGCTCATTTTCTTGCTCTGATATTCAGTGTGATTCTTGTAGCGTTTTGCTTTTGCTGTTCTGCTCTTTTTGTCTCTGTCATACCCATTCTCTCCCTCTCTCCCTCTCTCTCTCTCTCTCTATGCCCCTGTCTCTCTCTCTTGGTGTGAGGCGCTAATGGAATCATTACTAGCCTCTCCGTGTTAGACAAACACCAGACACCTCCAATTACAGCCCTTTTTTCTCAATCTCTAGCTTACTCCCCTCCTCGCTGCTATTTTCTAACCTTGCTCTGGTGTCTGTTTCTATAATGGGACTGTTCTTCCTTCTCTCCCACTACATACCCCCCCCACCCCCCATTTTACTCCTCACCCATCCTTTCTAATATTGTCTTCCTTTTTCACCTCACCATTTTTCTTTCTGTCTCCCTTCCTCCTCCTCTTCCTCCTCGCTGCCCTCATCTCCTCTGTCTGCACTCGTTAAACATTTATAGATCACGGGTTCATCTTTCTCTTTTTCTATTTTCCCACCCCTTCGCCTGTTATTCCCCAAACTGAAGCGCAAAATGTCTTTAAATGTGAGCCTATGTTTTGATGTTGTTAATGTTGGGCACTGAATTGGATTAAATCTGATATTTTATGGCAAAAAAGGGACGCCGGTAGTGTCCCTTTAGTGCAACCAAAGCAGCGGACTGTCTGACAGGATTCATGCATTTTTCAGAAAGCGAGCACCACTTGTTTTGTTTTGTCTTTTGTTTTATTTTGAATAAATCTTACTTAAAAGATGCTAACTGATAGTGTGTTAAGGCTCACTTATGCTCACGTTACACATATAAGTAGGTACGTCTGTTTCTAACGTTGTCGTGCGTTACTGCCGTCATACTTCCATGCGTTTTTGTACATTCAAATGAGCGTTTCTCAATCAATCCACCAGAGGGCGATGCTCTTAATTACCATACTGGCAGAATACCATAAAGAATGAATGAATGATGAATGAATGATTTATTTTTAAAATAGGACTGTTCATATTAATGAATATTTACATGTAAAGAAGAAAAAAAGAAGAGTAAAGTTTTTTGAGAAGAAGAAGACTGCTAACTATTCTTTCCTAAATTCCTACACTGAAGGAAATGTAACCTGTGTGCTTGCCTCTTGCTGGATTGGTGGACTGGTGGCTAGGTGTCTGGATGTGAATTTTCACTGCCCCTCCACTCTAGCGGTTTGAATTCCTCACTTTAAAATCTTAAATTTTGACAATTCTCACTCACGTTTAAAAATCACCTGTCGAAAACCATAAACCCCATCCTCATACCCAACACATTCCTGGAGAGAGGACAAAGATGCCTGTGTTTTAAAGTTTGAATGAAGTCTGTAGGTGAAAGTATGGTGAAGCAGTAGCGGTCTGGAAAAAAAAAAAATCTACTTTTTGTTTTTTGCATTGTAAGCGGATTTTTTCAAGATTTGTTTTGCGTTTGTGTGCAAAAAATGTTCGAGATACCATCACAACATCTGAGATGTATAATCTTTGGGCCAAGCTGAACATTTTTGTATTGGCAGTATCATTTTAGGATCAATCGTCTGGGAATGGTAGCAACTTGAAAATGGCCCCATTCATTTCAGATGGACAAATTTGGCTTTTTTTTTTTTTTTTACAACTTTAACAAAATCTGTACATTGGAATGTCAATCCAGATAAAAGTATATTTTTTGAGACCAGGCTGCACTTTTTTGCAGTAATATGGTTTATTTACAATGCTCTGGGCTGCATTTTCTGCCAAAGTTTTTGTGTAAGTAGTCAGTCATAATAATAAATATGACAAACAATAGTCCCCTGTGCCTTGCATTACATACAAGCACACAGAGAATAATAAAAAACAGGGCAATGACAGTGAAGGTTCTATTAATGCAGATAGTAATGTTAATGTTTTGAAGGGTAGTTATCATAAATATGTTGGTAGTTTTTCATTAATTCACACAGTCACTCTTTGAGAAGTTCCACTATTAATGGAAATTATTCAGTTCAAATCTCAACACTGCCTCCAATGTTCCCGGTGGTACTGCCCTGTTTCGTCCGTCTGGGTACAAATCCGTGAGCTCCCGGAAATGGGCAGAATTACGCATGTAATGTACGCAAGAGACGGAGAACGCTACGTCCGTATTTGCCTGCATCTTTGATGTAGAAGATAAATGAGCCCTTAGTCAGTCACACATTCTGGATAAGAATGTTTCTATATTTATTGTAGTGAAGGTTCATGTTTCCAGTTCAACAGTGTGGCCTACTGATGCGTTTTGACAGATTTTTGACAGCAGGTCCAAGGCATAAACAATGATCATGTAAATTGGACTAAATGTCAAATGCTTTGTACTTGTTAAATAGAATAATGTTGAATTTAGATTTAAAATTGCGTTTGATTTATCTTTAGCCTAGTCCTGAATCTCTTAAGGTTATAAAGAGGTAAAATCCTGTATTTTCTGGTTGTGTACCATGGGGGGTTTATATTGGAAAAAATGACATTACAGTCAGTGGTGAGAGACAAGTACATTTTTGATCCCATATGCATAATGCCACCTTTTATACATACAATACTTATCAGTTGTAAAAAGGTACCTAGAGAAGAAAAGTGAGGAAAATCACAGTTAGAGGTAAAGCTGTTGAGTTGTCAGACTGTGAAAATATATTGAATGTCTACAAACCTGAATGTTGTGCAGATGATGTAACTGTATCTCATAACTGTGTCTCTGTGATCTGTTCAGAGCTGTTGAAGATGTCTCTGCAGCTTCAACATGACCAGACATGTAGTGATTTTCATCTCTTTTAATACTTTTTGACTTCCAAATGTGAGGCATTTTGGTATATCACATGCAGAGAGATGCAGTCCACTGAGCTGTTTTAATACAAAACAGGATGTTACTTCAACATTTTTATCAAGTTCATGATCTAAATTACATTTTAGATTGACAAAATTACATGTAAACTGAAGCACAGCTCTAATGGGATCAGTATCTGATCACTGTTCACATTTTTGGGGCACACCAGAAGGTACACAATAAGAAATGTTTGCAGTTGAAGTAAAATGATGACATTACCAGCAAAAGTTTTGAAGTAATAAAGATATAAGAGAATGCTCACACTGTAAAAAAGAAAAAGTTGAGAAAATGTGAAATTTCAAGGCAACATGATGTAAGAGATTTTTGAGGTTTCTCAACTTTTGGAATCTGTTGTTCAGCCAGTTAGCCACTTAGGATAATCACATAAGACTAACAAAGAAATTTCTGCTTCAATGGCATTTATGCGTACCTACACCAAACATAAATATTCTTGTTGAATAAATATACATTTTTCTTTTATAAATCAAGAAAACTTTGTAGCACTATAAATACTTGTTATTTATATAGTGCTTTTCCACAACTTTCATGGTGCCCAAAGGGCTTGACAAAGGCTTACATTTGGCGTGGCCCTACTGGGAGCAGTTTAGGGTTCAGTGTCTTGCCCAAGGGCACTTCAACATGTGAACAGTCAGAGGCAGGATTTGAACCACCAACCCTTGGATAACCCGCTCTACCAACTGAGCCATTTATCATGATAAAAGCAAAGACACATTTACCTTATCTGCTTGAGCAAAATGGTTGTCGTCTATGCAGAAAATTCAGCAGAGAGTTTGTTAGGACCGCTGAAACTGGTTCAAATAAGGCATGCACACTTCGGAGTTTCCCCAGCTTAACTCAAAAATTTGCTAATCTTTGTTGTGCTGTTTTGAAAATATTTGTTTGGACAACAGTGAAAGAAATTTGTTATACAGAAAAATGTTTGTAGGTTGATTATGGCAAAGTCTTGTTTCAGAGTCAGTTAAATTTGAAAACTTTAATGAGCTCAATAATTACTAGTTTTTATTTTAACAGTGCATACATAATGTGTTTAGACTATGTTGTGTATTAGTGTTACATAAGAAATAAAATCGCTTGTTAGTACGAGGATGAAGTCATAATATAATGAGAATAAAGTCCCACTATAATGAGAAAAAAGTAATAATTTAAAAAAATCTTTGATGAAAATAATGTTGTAGTTTTATGAGAGAGGGATAATGTCCCAGCAATCAAAAAATCTGACATTTATTTTAAAAAGTTTTGTAAAGTGCTTCTTTAATAGACCTAGATGACAGTGTGACTGGTGCATTACCTGGTTGGTCCAGTTCAACAGAAGTGAAGTTTGCTGCTTCGCTTGTTGCCTTCACTGTAACCGGAAACTGTCAAATTTAAATTCAAAATATTGTGACTTTATAAAAGTAGCTTATTTTCATTAAATAATGACTTTTTTAAACTATGGCCTTATTCTCATTATATTATGTCTTTTTTAAAAAAAATATTATTACTTGAATCTCAGAAAAGTACAACATTATTTTCATTAAATAATGCATTTATAAAACTATGACTTTATTCTCATTATATTATGACTTTACTCTTAAATATTACGACTTTATTCTCATAGTGACAAGCAATACACCGCCATAGTAGACAAACTGAAAGGGCCAGTGTAATTTATAGATAGTTTTGGTCAAGATGGAAACACCTGTAATATCTAAAATTAGACCTCTGATGTCTTTTCATACGTCCTTATGTTACCTCATTCATTATTTTCTTGAACGGAACCCACTCTCACTCAGATGGCCGTGACTCTTCTGCTCATTTCCGTCAAATAACACTCATCTGCTTTGTCATCGCTGGAGTTACATAATCCCTCTCTTTCCAACACATACAGCCTTGTCACTTCTCTTCCATGTCTCCCTCCCCCATGCAGAGCCCTCTGTAGCCAAACCCCCACCTGCCTCCTTTGGATTTCTTTTCGCTGTGCGTCTTTGTCTCCTGTGCATTGAGTTTCTGTTCTGCTTCTCTGTGTCTGTCTGCCACTGTTTCCTCTACCCATTCCATTTCCACCTCGTACTCCCTTGCCCTCCCCCCGCTGTCTCTCACAGCTGGTAGGGAATGTAGTGAATTCTCCTCTCAAACATCTCCTGCCTTAAGCCCTAGGGGTACACGCTGAAGGGCATGGAGTCTATGTGTGTGTGTGAGCAGCTGGGACTAGGTGTGTGTCTGTGTGTGTGTCCTGTCCTTCTCTGTGTGTCTGACAGCACCAATTACTGCCTCAGATGCCTGAGAGATGGAGGAGACGAAGTGGAGAAGGACAGACACCTGTCACCTCGACACAAGTTCTTCTGCTCTCATCCCCTCCCTCTATCTCTCTCTCTTTTTTCTCTCTCTCTCTCTTTCTATGGGCAGAAGTAATATAGGTCAGCATGACATGTTTCCAGTCTGCCTGTCTGTGTAATGGTCTTCTTCTTTTGCTTTCTTCTTATTCATTTGTCTGTTTGACGCTGCCAATACGAGGCTAAAACTTAGTTTACCAGAGGAACTTTTCAAAGTCACACTCCACTTTTTCATAGAGCTCTCACACATGCCTCCTGCTGTTCTTTTCACTTCTCACATTGGACTATATCCAAGACTGTGAATCACTGAGAAACAAGTCCATTGTGAATTCAATCCGGTGTGAATTGGTTTATTGACAGTATGTTCATTTCAAATAGAAACACAATGGGTACGATTTTAAGAGTGCTACGTGTCATTGCTATTATTTGGGGAGCAAGTGTGTTTACAAAGTGAAAAAAAAAAAAAAAACACTGGTGAGTTATCGAAATCTGGTGCCATGAGGTAGTAGAGAGATTGTAAAAAAAACCATTATTCACCAAATACGCTGGGTTAGTCTTGCTATATAGTTACAGAAAAAAAATTATGAGACGACCCAATGTTTTCTTTAATTTCTTGTTTATTTTAATGCGTGGTACAACTAAAGGTCCATTTGTTTGGACAAATATAATGATACCAACAAAAATAACTCATAATAGTTTAATTTAAGAGCTGATGTCTATCCATTTTCCATGGCTTTCTTGATAATTTTCTTGATGACTTGGTATATTACAGAGCCGTAAATAACCCCTCATTCAGACGTCAGGCAGGAGAAATGAATAAACATGCCCAATTACTGCTTTAAACAACTAAGCACACAGTGTTGCCCTTTTGGAAACATGAACAAATAAAACACATCTGCGATGTCTGAGACAAGATGCTGAAACTATCAAGACTATGTTATATCTGATCCCCGATGTAGTAAAGAGAACATCACTGGCATACAATCGTGGAAAAAATATTAGACCACCCTATGTTTTCTTCCATTTCTTGTTCATTTTAATGCCTGGTACAACGAAAGGTACATTTGTTTGGACAAATATAATGATAACAAAAATAGCTCATAAGAGTTTAATTTTAGAGCTGATATCTATTCATTTTCCATGGTTTTGTTGATAATAACCAAAATCACATAAGTTCTTACATCAATATCTATGCATTGTACTAACAGTGCTTTTAGGCATTCCATGTTTTCTTTTTCTTGTCTGTTTTAGTCACATCATACACACAGGAGTTAGTACTTGATTGCATATCCATTGTTTCTGATGACTTTTGATAGTCTAATATTTTTTTCCGCAACTGTATCTTTAAGCACTGCTCAGAGGTAAATAGTAAAACATTAGGTCAATGGTAAAACATATCCATGAACAAAGCCAGGAAAACCTGTTTGAGCCCCTACAGACTTGACACCCCAATTCACCACTGCTATGAGATCATACATTTTGAGAGGTGCAATAAAGGCCTGTACAATATCATTTTCAGAAGTAAAAAATATGTATATATTCGCCTGATATTTCTGGAAAACATTGCGCAACGTAAGAGGGGTAATTCAGCTTTCTGTCTGCCAGTGACAAGCAGTGATCAAAGACCTGTACCTCAGCCATTCGGTTGATCAGACCTGGCCTTGACCAGCAAAAACGGATTTCCACTAAAAAAGCGTGTTTGTTCACTGCAAAAAAAGTATATTCTATAATAACAAATGAAGTTACATGATACAAGCTATTCACTGAAATGCATATAATTAGCAAAAAAATATGACCACGCATAAAGACACAAGCTTAAAAAGACTAAATGCGCATGCACACACACACAATGCACTCTTACGCTTCATAAGAGGATTCTAGCCTCTGTTCATAATAAAAGGTTTGAGCAGGGAACAGATGTAGGAAAAGGCTAATCTTTGCACCTGTGAAAGAGATTGAGCTCATTTAAAGGGCGCAGTGTGTGTGGAAGTGTGTGTGCTGAACGCTCTGCAGGGATCCTGCCTGTCTTTATTGCTTCTCCAACACAGAGCTTGATCTCTGGCTCAGTCCTTACAGAAGTGTGTGCGCACATGAACATAGGTGTGTGTGTGTGTGTGTGTGTGTGAGAGAGAGAAAGCGAGAGGGGGGGATGGGGGGTATGGACAGTAGAGATTGGTAAAGGAGCATTTTTATGTTGATCACATACAGACTTCTGAAGGTCAAGGGCTCCCTCCTGCATGTAGTATGTTCACATGCACACACTCTCATTTTTTTGCTCTTCTTCTGGTGGCAGCTCAGGGAGCTTGAGAGCACGAAGGTGTGGGTAGGCGCGGAGTGGGCGGCTAACAGAAGGATTTAGACAGTGAGTCAAGAGATTTTTGTGGGTCTACAGTCCATGCAGCGTGTGTCTGTATGTGCATGTATGCCCCTTGCTGCAGGCATTATAGGGTGTTAAGCTGCTGAAGTGTTGGGCAGCAGGGTGTGATATTACCAGCCAGATGTTCTTAAAGGACAAATGGATATATGGGCCAAGTAAAGGCCGGTCATCATTCCCTCTACCTGTCTGTGTCAGCGTGATCCTTTCTGCCTTTGGACTTGATCTCCTTCTTCACTTCAGTTTTCATTTATTCAGATAATGACAGTCACCTTTTCCTTCATTTTTTCTTTATTTGCTTTTATCTCCTCTCTCTCACATGTCGCTTCCCCCCAAATTCCATCCCTTTTCCTTCCCTCCTTTTCTCATCTCCTCTCTTTTGTGTTTGAATAAATGACACACAAAATCACAAAGACTTAACACTCACTATATCCTCTACACACCATAGTCCCTTTCTACATACCCACACAGCACTGACCCAGATAATGTGTATTCACACAGAGGCTCCCAGCACAGTTTCTTCTGCCATGGCGGATCACTTGCCAGACAGAAGCTGAGTTGCCAAAAAAACACCTTAGCGCCAAGACGGTGTCCACACTGTTTATAAGTGTTAGCCTCAACAGGCCCAGAGACATAAGGCGTTGTAGGGAACGACAGGACCTAGTCAGCTGAGTCTGGTGCAGTGGGGTGAGCTCTGCAAGCAAACCTTAAGAGACATAAAGGAAAAGCAGGCCAAGGACTGAGAAACTGTGAATGCATGTTTCAACTCTTCAGATCCTTATTTAGTACTATTCCCAAAAGACAGAGAGGAGAGAGGGTTGTAGAGGGGAAAGTGTGTCCTCTGGGTACAGTTGCTATTAATTGGCTGTGTTCCATATGCTGCTGAGTTTCACTTAGGGATAAACATGTGTGCACACACGGAAAAGTAGGAGATCTTACTTTTTGCATTTCTCAGTCAATGCTGAGATTGTTCCATTTAAGATCCAAAGGTTTCCAGAAAGGTGCGTGTCTGTGCGGAGCAGAGAGCAGACGCTACATGCAGGAAGGCAGCCGGTCTGCCGAACTGAACAGGAAACACAGCAACAGGAAGACAGCCATTGACCCTTCCCCTCACCCCCTCCTGCTCTTTCTTTCTAGTTTATGGATGGCTTCCAGATGTACGATCAGCCTGTCAGACTGATTGGGTCTGCGCATACAGGCATTAGTGCTCAGTTCCAAACGTGACATGCAGATGTGGTCAAAGACCAATTTGTCAGTGCTTTTGTATGTAGTACAGCTGCACTATTGTTCCACAGCCAAGAGTAACCATTCACAGAATTCAAACAGACTTTTCAGCTCCAGCCGCAGGCAGAACAAAGAACGGTTACGTGGAACCTGATGAATGATGAGACAGATTAGTTTCAGTTCATAAAATGGTTGTTTACACGAGCTGCTGTGATGTCACACATATAACATAAATGGGAAATGTCTACAGTGTCGGCAGCTTGGAGGAACATCCACACCTGCAATCAAAAGAGTTCCGCTGACAATGGTTTCCTGTTCTAAAAACAGGCCTGAATGGCTCTATTCTAAAATGGCTTTTGATCATCCTACCTATGACTATGTGATCAGTCTTTGATAGAGTCACAGAAAAAAATATTAAATTGTCAAAAGTCATCAAAAACAATGGTTATTCAAACAAGTACTAACTTTTGTGTTTCACGTGACAAAAACAGACAGAAAAGAAAACATGGAATGTCCAAAAGCATTGTTTTTGTCAGTACAATGCCATATATATTAATTGAAGAACTTATGTGATTTTGATTATTATCAAGAAAATCATGGAAAATGGATAGATATCAGCTCTAAAATTAAACTCTCATGAGCTATTTTTGTCATTATCATTATATTTGTCCAAACAAATGTACCTTTAGTTGTACCAGGCATTAAAATGAAAAAGAAATTGAAGAAAACATAGGGTGGTCTAATAATTTTTTCCACAACTATATATGAACCAAAATATAATAATACAATTAAAAAAAAAATCATTATCTGAACCCACTTTATCCTCACTAGGGTAGCGGGGGTCACTGGAGCCTATTCCAGCTACTTAAGGGTGAAGGCAGGGTACACTATGGACGAGTCGCCAGTTCATCACAGGGCTGACATATAGAGACAAACAATCACATTCACACTTATGGGTAACTGAGATTAACCAGTTAACTTATTAAATGGATGTCTTTGGATGGTGGGAGGAACCCATACAGACATGGGGAGAACATGCAAACTCCACACAGAAAGGTCCCACCCCCATCGACTAGTGTCAAAATCTAACCCAGTACCGGTGCAATCCACTACAGCACTGTGTTGCCCTAATAATAACAACACAATAATAATACGCAAATAAACTCAGACAACACATTCATACTCAAACATTACAAAGATCTTTACTCTGTACTTGCTCTTTAGCTTCATCCAGCGCTGCATTAAAAGGGCCTGTAGGGTGTAGGTCTGTGACTACCATTACCTTTCAAGGCTGCTTCAGAATCACAGCTGCCTATAGAAGTAAGTGGGTTTTTTTTTGTTATTTTTATGTAAAAGTTGAAAACCTCCCGCACCTAAAAGCAGCACATAGCGGAGAATTTTTGTACAGAACACTTGGCAATAGCAGGAGGTGTGTAAGGAGAAAAATTATTAATAGATAATAGAATATGTTACTCATAAGGGGATATAGGTAATTTGTTAGTCGTGGATGAAACACAGGGATATGTAAATGTATTATTTATACCGCTATGAATTGCATTTCTTTCAAAAACCACTGACTGTAAAGTTTTTTGTAATCTCCAGTGAATAAGAATAAAACACACAAGCACAAATTGTCCTGCTGCCGTCAATTTTCCGTGATGAAGTCGGGCCACTGCCCACCCACAGTTTCAAAGCAGTGAGTATACAGCCTCCCACTTGACAGGTACATATGCACATGTGTGTGTGTGTGTGTGTGTGTGTGTGTGTGTGTGTGTGTGTGTGTGTGTGTGTGTGTGTAAAAGACAGCAATAAGTGTGTGTGACTGACAAAAGGAGAGAGAGAGAGAGAGAGAGGGAGAGAGAGAGAGAGAGTAGCACAGGGCTCTCCTTCTCCTCCTCTGCCTGAGAGAATGAATTATTGAGAGTGATGAACTGAAAATAACGTGGGTGAAGAAAGGAGGTGCACAGTTCCTCCTACACACACTCAGCTGGTCACGGGGCCGGTCGATGCGGGCACGTTTACTGCAGAGTTGTGTGTGTCTGCGAGTGTATCTGGGGAGACGCGATCTGTGTGTGTGTTTATAGTGTGTTAAAAGTCTGTGGGTTGGGTTTTTATAGAAGATGTTTAAGCTACGCGCGTCTAGGGAGAGAGAGTCGGAGGTTATAGCAGCGGTTTAAACCTGTGTGTGTGTGTGTGTGTGTGTGTGTGTACGCCAGGCCTGCCCCGGCTGTGTTTATAAAGTGATGCTTTGTGCTCCTCTGGCCTTTTTATCTTGATAGCAAAACAGACAGACAGAAGAGTAAGTTATTCAGACTGCGAAGCAAACTCCCAGTAGACTCCTTCCAAAGGCCTGTCATGCTCTTCCCCTCTCTCCCCCTGTATCTCGCTTTCCGTCCCTCGCCCATGACCTATCTCAGACTGAAACACACATGCACCTGGTATCTATTTAATCTGTTTTTAGACTTGCAGGATAATCACCCCCGCTCAACATTAGTGAGCCATCAGCTTGGGTTACCGCTAGAAATGTGTGAGTGTGTTTGTGTGTAGATGTGTGTGTTAGGTTTAATTGCACTGAAAATGAGACACCATGACCCTCTGTTTTTTTTTTTTTTTTGGATGGGTTTGTGTCTGTGTGTGTGTGTGCCTGTCAGCAAAAGAGTAAATATTTGTGCAGGAGCTCTGGAGAAGGTCAGGGTCAACGTATGACAGACAGCCCACTGGGAAATAAGACACACATACACAGGCACACACAGACACACACACACACATTGACATAGACATAAATACAGAGGATAAAGTGGAGATGGTGAGTGGGAAAGGAAGAAAGTCAGCGAGCAAAGAGAGGGAGAGAGAAAGGATGGTAAAAAGAAAGATCAGGGAAACAGGGGGAAGACAGAGACGGACACAATGAGGAGGGGGCCAAGCATCATCCCATAGTTCCCCTTCGCCGCTTTCGGTAATTGGCTGGTATCCAAAGGACAGAGAGTAGATCAGAAAGCAGCCAGAGTGTACTCATGTGCTTCATGTACTGGACATCGCAAAACCATTTCATATCCGGTCTGATCATGTGTGTGTGTGTGTGTGTGTGTTTGTGGTGGTGAAATCATAAGATCCCATAAATGCACTGAGGGTCTGTCCTAAACTGTCAATCATAGAGGCCTGTATCTTCTGTGCGGTCACGGCTCATATCTCACGTCGGCGCTGCAACCATGTGGAGTGATGCTGCCTTTTCTTTCTGTAGCAAACCTCAAGAAAAAGTACTCAGTCCAGAATTTGAGCTTTAAATGAGTTCATTCACTGCCTTCCTCACTGTGCGTCATGTGATAAATGTGAGATTGTGTGGAAAAAGATTCCCTTTCTCTTCTTAAGGTTAATGCTTAAAAACCTTGAGCTATCTTTGTGGCAATTTACAAAGGAATTTTTTTGTGTGTGTTTTCTTTGTGATTTATTACAACCTGTTATAATACTATCCTCAATATGTTGCATTTTTCAGTGTAAATCAAGTGTTTTCTTGTATTTAACTTACGAACCGAATACATGTTCATTATATGAAAAATACTCATTCAAGATATCCAAATTATTTCTCAGATGGGGATACCTCAGTGGTACTTGGAAGAAGCCCAGGGGGGTACTTGAAAGTTTTGAAAAAAATCATTAAATAAGTCATTATGTACCAAATACAAAATAAATAATAAGAAGTAATGCTGGAATATAAAACACAATAAATATATTCATATAATATTCATATAATAGTTTTATTGTAAATTAGTTTATTTGAATAGATGTCATTATTTTTTTTTGTTGATGAAAGATTAATTATTAATTAATGGCCAATTTATTTATTTTTCTTATCAATAAAAGAGGGCACTTTTCAGTTTATATTTTGCACAAAATTTACTTATAGAGAATTGTTATTTCTAATGTATTACAGTTAAATATATGTTTGTTTAAAAAGTTTTGTAAATATAAACATACACCTTTGGCACAGGAACAAATTTTGCCTGAGAGTTGGGGATACTTGGCTAAAAATATATATTTCTGGGGCACTCCACTGTCAAAAGTTTGAGAACCACTGCTTTACTGACCATAAAATTGTGAATCTACAACTACCGTACTAGAGAAGCAACGTTGCAAACATGTTTTCATGTTCACTCCAGAGCCACGGCACTTTCACATCTGTTGCTGCTGAAAAGCACAGAATCTATACTTTTATCTAAATTATTCACCTGTATTGATTAGGATTAGTGGTTTAAAAGTCATTAAACACTTTACATAAGTGGATGCTTTTGATCACAGGTAGATTTTAGATCAATGAGGGTTAAGGAGTTTCGGCAAATGTATAATTTTTAGACAAAAGTTAGTTAGAGCAGCAGAGTAATAATACAATTTTGTCATAATTATTGCTTTTTTTTTTTTTTTTTTTACAATATATACATTTATCCTTCTAACTCTAAAATCCTTCCTCCAAATTGGGTTCATACATTTTAAGATTACTTAACCGTGGAGCAAAGTAGCTCCACTTTCTGACTGCTGGGATAATGATTGTCTTTTGGCATCACTTTACATAATCCATGCTCCAATGTTAGTGGTCAATGGCAACAGACGGATGATCCCAATGTCTGGGTCTATTGCTAATTTAATAGCAAAGTCAATCAAAAGGGCATTCCCTCCAAAATGTGGAACATTAGTGAAGAACGGATGTTCATGATCCTGCTTTCTCATTGTTTATACAGGGCAAACAATATGAGGTAATGAAAAAGGAGAGCAAGTAGGAAAGGTAAAAAAGTGGATGGAAAGGAGGAAACAGATGTGAGATACAGTATAAGCAAGTACGATTAGGAATTGTGTGTTCTGTGTGTGTGTGTGTGTGTGTGTGTGTGTGTGTGTGTGTGTGTGTGTGTGTGTGTGTGTATGTGTGTATGTGTGTGTGTTTGTGGGATTAGTAATGATAGTGAATATTAAATCTGACGTGGAATGAGAGCAAGGATCTCCAACTCATTTTAGTTTAGGGGCCAAATTCAGCTAAATTTGATCTGAAATGGGCCAAAACAGTAAAATAACAACATATTAGTAGATAAATAATGTCAATTCAAAAATGTAGCTGTCTTACTTTTGTGGTTTAGAGGGAAAAAAAGTAAAATTATATTATTAAAATGGTTACAGCTACAG
Organism: Fowleria isostigma; assembly: GCA_029814645.1. Taxonomy (NCBI): domain Eukaryota; kingdom Metazoa; phylum Chordata; class Actinopteri; order Kurtiformes; family Apogonidae; genus Fowleria; species Fowleria isostigma. The sequence goes on along the minus strand of JAPTGZ010000010.1, from coordinate 13,814,900 downwards.
ACTACCCTTTAAAAAATGTGAAAAGCATGAACAATCATGAACAAAATGAAATTTATTAAGAAAAAAAGGGGAATTTTAACAATTTATGAAATTATTTTGCCTCATCTCATTTTCACATGTTCATTACAACTTACAGATCACAGTGGCTCGAAACCCCTCCCTATATAAAACATTCAATAATGTTTAATAAAATGTAAATATTTTTGTGTAATTGTATTTTTCTTTACATTTTTAAGTACATTTTTAAGTAAAATGTGCAGTTTTTGTTATTTATAGCTAGGTAGTATTTTACTGGTCTGACCCACTTTAGATTGAATCGAACTAAAATAGTTTTAACATTCTGAAATGTTTATATCTTCAGTGTAATTTTTGTATTTCACTAGGGTCTCAGCAGGGGTGGATGTCACTGTTCCAACACAAACCTCATTATCACACACACATATGCAATTACATCGTTTCAGCATCATCATCACCATACACAATGTCATTGTTACACCCCGATAACGGGGAAAATGATGAAAGAAAAGAGTGGAAAAAACTACACATGCACACTGTTTTAGCCTTCATTCAGTGTATTGGTGTTAGCATTTTTAGTTAGCGGCTATCTTCTCTCACAGAACACGGAAACAGGCACAAACAACCAATTGCTGCGCAGCACATCCGCCACAAACCCGACAAAATAAAATACAATTGAGATTTTAAACAGAACTTTTCATAAAAGGTAAGTGAAAGGGTGTAAACATAAAGTAATTTAGAATAAAACTATTTTATCCTTAACTGTATTTACTGTATCATAACTACAAGGCAAAAGCAATCTACACAGAACAGATTACAAATCATCATTTTAACATTTGTAACATGTTTAACATTGAACAAATGAACAATTAACCCTTTTTTTTTTATCACTTACTAATGAATTATCATCCATAGATATGAAATCTGATAAACTGTCATCTGAAAAACTATGAATTATCTTCTTAATCAAGTCTTTCCATGAATTATTATTTCTTTTAACCATAAAATGAAAACATTATAACATGACATAACCATAACATGATCAGTCAAACAAGTAATGCTATGTTTTTGCTGTCTAATGAAAAAAAAACAAAACAAAGAAAAACAGGTTCTCACATTCCAACTACTTCACAAGAGAAGTCTTTCTGATATAACATGATTTAGTCTGATGTAACAGTTTATGGATACATGGAGTTTTTTGGCACTAAGTGACATCGGTGTTCTTACCAAAGCTCATAATCTGATTTGTCCTGCCATAGTTTCAACATCATACACGAACATTTTTATGCTTCTCATAATAATATAAAACATCTCTAATGCCATTTTGACTAATTACTTAATGTGTATCTCTAAAATCACTTAAAAAAAACATGTCACAGCACTCAGATGCTGCTGTACTTGATGGGTTGAAACTAAGAGTAGAGCATGAGAGCTTTTAAAGACGATTATTCTTATTTTTTATGCTGATGCACTCCCACAAAATTACCCGTGGGATGATTAAAATACAGTTGAGCAAGTTATCTGGTGAAAATTCCCATGTTATTGGAATTTCAATAGCCTATAGGTTTTACACAAATAAAAAAATATGCTGCAATGTGTATTTTATTTTAATATCATGCAGCTTTATTCATACTGTAAATGTCTACATATATGACAAATAGGCCTTCATTCTGTTCCATTTTCATGCTTCAGCAGATATTTGTCCCTTTATTTGTCCCTGAATATATGTTTGTTCCCCTTAAAGGTACAGTTTTGTTTACCATGAAAACATGTCAACTCGACTGAGTGCATGTTTCACAGGCATGTACACACGAGCACAAATACACAAGCACACATACAGATGCGACCCTGCATAGGACGTCAGATTCAATCTCGTCACATTTCTCCGCTGACGCTTGATGTATCAATTTTTAAGTAGCTGGCCTCAGCAAGCGCCTGGATAGCCTACACACACACACACACACACACACACACACACACACACACACACACACACACAGGCTGCTCTGTGCTCCAGGAGCTGTGGCACTCGAGGGGTACTAGAAGGGTTCCATCTTGAAAGCCTGTTGCCATGGTGACCATTATGGAGTTCATCTCCCGTGGGCCAGCAAGCTTTACACAACTTTGCTCTCAAAAGAACACACACATGCACACACACAAATACTCACTATATCCCACCACCCACCCACCCGCAGACACAGAGTTTCCTCGTCTCCTTGCCCTTTATGTTCAGGTCGGATCAGAGCCAATGTTTGACTTGAACTAAGTGTGGCAGAAAGCAAAAGAACAGAGCAATTAAGAGTTAAACCAGCAAGAACATTTGAAAGGGGACGTGGAGGAGAGGAGAAGGCGCACCGCCAGGCAGAGGAAGTGTTTGTTTCAGCAAAGTGCAGCTGATGTGATTTTGCATACTTACAGAGCAGCCTTGTTGAATGTAATTAGAATGTAATGGCCGCAGCTATGAGACGCTTGGTTCGTGTTTTGTTTTCGTCTAAATCTGCACAGGCCTTTTCAAATAAAACAATACAGCACAATACTTTTCCACTTATTCTAAGCATATTTACCCTGCTGTTACTATGCATGCATACAGAACACGCAGCTAAAGTTTTATGACACATGTGTCGTCCAGTGTGACTATAAATATCTCCAGTTCAAGCAACCTAGTTACTGAAATTAAAAGCAAAAATCACAGCTTAAACCTGTAAAGACCAAAACACCCACCACCTACCAAAACCATCTCTTGATCTAAACTGTATAATAGCTGTTCATCTACAAATTCTGTCAATATATGTAAATAATTGGTGTAAAATGCAGTTTGTCATCTTTTTATGGTCATCAGATATGACCCATTTGGACGTTCAGAGAATCCGTAGTTACTGTGGAAACACAGTCATCTTTTACAACATTGATTTACCAGAAAACCCCACAGACTTCAATAAATAGCAGTGGATGGAGACACTTGTTTTTATCTTCACTTAATAATATATTTTGATGAAAATGTATTTTTTTCGGTTTTCTCTTTTTTTGATATAATAATTCTCAACTTTTATCAGAGCTTTTATGAATGTTTATATTCTCCTGAGACCCAGCAAAGCATTTTTGTTCTCTGTAGGGGACAAAAGTTTCACAGTTTTACTTGAAAAATGCAGTCTGTTGCAAAGGAAACCATTACATAATAAAAGTGGTTTTGAAAATGTCACATCGTCTTTCACCCTCCCCTTTTCAACTTCTATAAATCAAGGCTTTACTCAATAATACCTAAAAAAAAAAAACAATCCTACAACTAAGATTCAACTAAATAAAAGCTATTAAGCTCTAGTAACATGAACTTCACTGACGACAAAACTAATTAAATAAAAACTAATTCTATTTAAAACTATGTAGTTTCAGCATAGAATAGAATAGAATAGAATAGAATAGAATAGAATAGAATAGAATAGAATAGAATAGAATAGAATAGAATAGAATATTGTTTTCCCATAGGGCTGCTCTCAATCAGTGCGTGGTGACTGAGGGTGTGTCTTGAGTAGCAGTACTAGATCATATCTAAGAGCTATCGATTGGCATAAATACAGTCTCTCTGGTGACCGGATGAATATTTAATAAGACACTGGATCTGAGGCCACTCTTTGTCTTTAGAAGAAAACACATACACCCAGATACACCCCCTCGCCATACAACATTGCAAACTGTTACTTTAAAGATTATGCAAATGCTGGAGTTTGCTGATAGTTTTACAACATTCTGTAGTTTTTTGGGTCTAAACTTTTCCTCTCTTGTGTGTCTGCTTGGTGTGTGAGATGTTTATGTGAGCACAGTCTTACCTTACTGCCTATGCCTTCTTGTCCCTTTTTCATATCTGTGGTAAATCATTAATCATAAGGGAACCCAGTCAAGTAACAGGTTCCCATGGGGCAGACACTGGGAGTAGCTTGAGAAAAAAAAAAAAAAAAAAGAGGCAAGTAAAAGTGGGAGAGAGGAAAAAAGGGGACTGTGAGAGAGAGAGAGAGAGAGAGAGAGAGAGAGAGAGAGAGAGAGAAACTAGAGTGAGACTGAGGTGGCTAAGCAGAGTAGAAAACAGCAGATCAGGAGAAGGAAGCTCTACTCCACCGCCGCCAAGACACTATTCTTGCACAAAGTTTTTGATCAGGCAGTTGCGAGGGTGCCAGGCCTGGCATGGGGCAACCTGTCCGTCCTCCAGCAACGGGGTCCTTTGTGCCTCTGTGGACGGCCAGCGCCCGGAGCCAGGACTCTCCGGATGAAACATCCCCGGAGAAAAGCTGCTTTTCCACCGTGCTCCTACCGCCCAGCCAACAGAAACACACACATATACACACCCAGAAACACACACAGCACATGGGCACCCATTACCTCAGAAGCTGACAGGAAGGAGGGAAAGAGAGCAGAAACCCTTTGAGAATTATCACTCGCTTTCCTTTCTTTATTTCCTTCCCTCTCTCTTTCACACCTACACACACATATCCCTTCCCAGTGTTCTTTCAGGTCTTTTGGGGATTGTGCTAGTGGACTTTGCTCCCCTATGATGAATGATTTGCCTAAAAATACTGTCTGTACATGAGCGAGCGCAGCATCCAGGTGGAAGAACTTACCTCCACAGTGAGAAATCACACTACTTTTAGGCCACTTTTCCATTCCTCTATCTGTAGGTTAACCACGGCTTTGGATTTATGTGTGTGTGGGATCCTATGCGTGTGTGTTAGCGTGATAATTTACAGCCTTTCTGGGCCGAGTGACGTGTAGCTTGATTAAATCCATGACCTTCACCACTGGCGCAAGCAATCAGCGGCAAACACACACACAATCACAGCATACTTAACACCTTCTCGCACACAAGCGCCCAGCACACGAACATGCAATCAGCACCTGGCGGATCCTATCGCATCATTGATCCAACCTGTTCACAAACACACATATGCATACACATGCAGGGCATCTATTGAATTGCACTGGAGAAAGCCTAATTTTCCTTACATGGGGTTTTGTACACTGTAATACTATTTACCGCTTGTGGCAGAAAAGGCTTATGAGAATGGGAATACCAGGCCTATGAATGTATAAATAAATACATGCGTAATCTATATTCAGATTACCAAAGGGAAAGTCAGGAATTCCATTTTACTGCCTAGGATGCAAAAGGGAAATCATTCAAGTCCCCAATCTATTTCCGCAGACTGCTGTTGAGCGGTAGCCCAGATTTCCCTCCCCAGTTTTATGACTCTACATAATGACTAATATGCAGCCACTGTAACAGCAGTAGCAATAGTCATATTATGTTATTGTGACTATTGCTGTGACTGCGGCTGTGTATTTTTGTTCCCCCAGTTGCCTGAAGATCTAATGCTTATATAACAGGAATGACAGTTGAGCTGCTGTTGCACTGTGTTATTGTACTGTACGACCCTGTGGTTACACAGATCTCACGTAGACCTAATGTCAAAATACATTAAATCACATTTTGTTTTCCGTGCCATAGGTGCTGCATGCCACATCTTAGGACCTATCTGTATCTGTAGTTCCTCTCTTGTGGCATTGCTCCCCGTGTTGTGTTTTGTAGTTTTTTGACATACGTGTTGAATCTCAGCTCTGTTGTTATTTTCGTCTCTTTCAACTTTGTGACTGTGAGTAAGTGTACCAACAACCTCAGTGGAACTAAACATCTTTCTGTCTGATCCTACCTGCAGCATATGTTATTATAGTGCAGTGGTTCTCTATCTTTTTCTGTTGGGCCCCTTTGGAGGATGGAAAAATCTCCAGGCCCCCCTCAACCTCAACAACATTGTAACAATGGTGCAGTTATAAATTTTATTGAAAGAAATGTCAACATTGTAACAATATTTTTTACTTTTCCTTGAATAATTTGTTGTGCAAAATAAAAATAACTCAAATTTTTGCTTAAATAATTTAAATAAACAAGCAAACAAACAATCAACAAGACTGGTCCCTGAGACAATATTTTTACAAATAAAATAGGAAATGTGCAGATATCTTACACCTATGACAATAAAGTTACTTTTTTTCAAACAACAAACACATTTTGGTAACAAAGATAAACATTTTAACAATAATATTAGTGATTCAATGAGCCCGTCTACTTTGCACATCTGGACCATTTAAGTGCAAACTGTACAAACTGTGCATGTTATAAACTGAAGGAAAAAAAATAACCAGGATTGATCCCATGCCCCCCCCCGGCAAGCCTTTGTGCCCCTCCAGGAGAACCAGCCCCACAGTTTGAAAACCGCTGTTGTAGTGTCACACCTATAACTGTGTTTCTTTTCTCTTCTTTTCAGCTTGCAGACCTGGTACCTACAAGGCTTCAGCCACAGATGCCTACTGCACCAAATGTCCTCTTCACAGCTCGTCTCCTCAGGAACAAGCGGTTGAATGTTTGTGTGAAAAAGGCTTTTACCGAGCTGAGACAGACCCACGCTCCATGGCCTGCACGCGTGAGTGATTTATATACTGGGAGAATTTAGAGTTGTGAATCTTCATGGACCTGATTTCATTGGGATTTGTCGGTCACTGAGATTTTAAGAGCTTTATAAAATCTCCAACAGCCTATATCATGAACAGTTGCATCTATACCAGCACCTGTATTTGTGTGACTAACATCAATATGTAAATATTACCAAATATGACTTTGTCTACAGTCCATTAAAGGCCTGATTTACTAAGATCGCAAATAACGGGCACAAATTTGCTTGCTTGCGCTAAAAAATGTATGTGTTATTGATTTGTGTGTCATGGGTAATTTGCTAAGATTGCCTGAGCAAATTATAAGGGGTGCAAAGTTTTAGAGACCACCCTTTTTAACCCATAAAGACTTAGCACTACTTTTGTGTCAGTTCCCAAATCAAATTTTCTCTGTTTAACCTTTTTTAACCAATAAAGACCCAAACATCCACCATATACCAAAATCATCTACTAATATAAGGTGTTTAATCCCTGTTGATCCACTAATACACTTAAATAATTGGTGTAAATGTAGTTTGTCATCTTCTCATGGTCATCAGATATGACCCATTTGGACGCTCAAAAGCTCTGTAGTTACCGTAGTAACATCATTATCTTTTACAACATTGATTCACCAGTAAAACGCATGGAGATGGCTCAATGACAGTGAATGGACACACTGGATTTATGTTCAGTTAATGACATTTTTGCTGAAAAAGTCACTTTTTTATCAGTTTACTCTGGTAAATCCCATTGTGTACACTAAATATATATTTGCATTTACTCATTTGATTTCATTTAATTGTTTCAAGCAGAAAAAATAAACAAAAAACATTTTATGTGTACACTTCCCGATAAGGGCGGCACGGTGGTGCAGTGGTTAGCACTTGTGCCTCACAGCAAGAAGGTCCTGGGTTTGATTCCAGCACCATGAC
>JAPTGZ010000010.1:13760212-13772280 GCA_029814645.1 Fowleria isostigma | reverse complement strand
CTAGTTTTACAAAAACTCATTATTTAACAAAAATAATGTACTTTTATGAGATTAAAGTTGCAATATTTTGAAAATAAATTTGACAGAGTTTCCGGTTACAGCAAACACAAAAGCAAAGCAGCAACTTCACATCTGTTGAACTGGACCAACCAGATTACTGGGACGTTATCCCCCTCTCAAAAAGTACAACATTATTTTCATTAAAAAATAAGGAGTGTTTTTAAAACTATGACTTTATTCTCATGTTGTGACCTTATTCTCCAAATATTATGACTTAACTCTTATAAATGTATGACAATAATTTCATTAAATAATGAGTTTTTAAAACTACGATTTTATTTTCATTATATTCTGACTTTATTCTCTAAATATTACGACTTTATTCTCGTAGTGACAAGTGATTTTATTTTGTTATGTGGCCCTAATACGCCGCCGCCGTAGATATACATATTCTTATTTAATATTTCATAGTCTGCTCTTGCATAATATATTTTTCTTAAAACAATTATTGCCGCACGGCTGAATATATCATTATAAATCTCCGTTAGGTCAGGAGTTTGTTCAGTTTGATTCACAGTTACTTGTGGCTCTCAGCCCACATCAGTTTCTCTTTATGATGCACAAATTGAATGATTACTGCTTCAGCTCCGAACTCATTCAATTCTCCAAGGAGAGGAGAGGAGAGCTCTGTAGTATTTACTGTACGCTGTGTTTAGTACCTTGTTACATAAAAGCTATAATTTCATTTTCATGTTTTTTTGGCCTAAATGTTTGTGCTGTATTTTAAAGGCCAGTAAATCTCACAGACATTTAGGGCTTTGAAATGCTTCTCAAGGCTGAAACACACTGACATGAGCATATGGCACAGACATTTTTATTCCTATGAGGTCTGTAAGGTAGAATAAGTTTAACGTTTCCTTGCAGCTGGATGGTAGGATTGAGTTGATCAATTTGTCAATATTTTGTCTTGATCCGTGAACTGGCCCGCACCCCAGGATGTGTGCACAGGGGGGTAAAAAAAGGGGAGTATGACCTATGATAGCGCTGGAGGCGGTGGTTAATAGGCGTAGGGATCCACAGACGGGTAAAAAGGAGGACTTAAATGAATGGATCTGTTGGACGCTCTATAGAGATATCTGCAGGACACACAAACTCATACTCACTCAACCCCAGGCATAAAACAGCTTAGAGGGAAGTGTGGAATTGACAGGTAGAAGCAGAGCAAAAGAAGAATAGTTTGTTTCTTCCCTGCAGGCTCCGCTCACACAGAGGAGGATGCATGTGTGTGAGACAAAAGGAAATATGTGGTTGTTTATACACACAGTTATTGGCTGTGCACAGTGTAGCATGGGATTGTCCTGGAAATATCATAGATTTAATGCAGCAAACTAGGGCTGCACCATACTGGAAAAAACTGACATTGAGATTTTTTTTTAACCCAATGATATAAATTGCGATACTAAAACACTCAGGAGGATGTAATAACTGTGGTAACAACGTAAATAGTCAAATACATTAGTTGTATTACTTCTGGTTGTCAATGTGTGTTTTAGGTTTATCCTTCTGTAGATTAAATTATATACATATTTTTATTGCAGGGTTCCTACGCAAGTATGGAAAGTATGGAAAAGTATTAAATTTGATTTTATCAATGGTCTGGAAAAGTATGGAAAATGGAAACAAATGTATGGAAAAATATTCATGTTTCTAAGACTGTTACTGCTGTTCTATTTTCTAAAACGTAAAATTATAATTATCTTAAAAAATAAATTAATCAATCTGCTTTTTTAAGGTTCTTACTAGTGCAGCTAAAATGTTTGTGTGAAAGCACATACAGTAGACTACACATCCCAGAAAACATTTGGGCAGATTGACAAGTTGAATGCCCCGCCCACTGCCCTTATCCTCCTCCATCCCATTTTAAGCCCTGACCAGGTGTGGTCATATTTCACTGCTTTAACAGACGGGTGATGTCTACACACTGTTCATGAGTGAACTAGTCAACATGCCTTGTATGATTTTTGGCAGAACTCAGAATGGTAGATGGGAATAATCTGACGACTGGGTTATAAATCTTAAATATAAAGACTGGTTGGATAAAGGTCCAGAATAGATAAAGAAAAATAAATGCAGACTTTGTGTGAAATCACAACTTAAAATAAAAAAGCCATCCACTGAATTTATCTGGGTTTGGTCGTTATTTATATGAGCTACATTACACATTTTTGGCACCGAGTCTTGGTCTGTGGATTTTTGTCTTTGTTTTTGGTGATTTTCTTTCTTTATGGTGATTTTCTTCTTTGTTTACAGTGATTTTCTTTTTTGTTTTCAGTGATTTTCTTCATTTTCAGTGATTTTTTTTGCTCATTTTTAGTGATTTTCTTCCTTATTTTTGGTGATTTCCTCTTGTTTGCTGCTAATTTTTCAATGTTGTTACCAGCAACTCACTCCATGTGCAGGGGCATGGTCTGCTTGGGCAAAATGATTAAGAACAATTGTGATTAGTGGATGGCTGTGTGCACTCTGTGTCAGGAATCCAGACTGAAATGAGATGAAACCACGTTAAATTAATTTACCTCCTACATCTCAGGACCTGTAGTGTGACTATTGCACACACATACATTGCAATGACGATGCTCAAACGATATATTGCTCTATAGCAAACAGATGTGAAACATTCACGGGTGGAGACGTCCTGAAGTGAACAGGCTTCTGCTTTAAAGCCATTGTATCTGTGTGGTCACACTCCTTTTGGTTTTCTTCTCAGACACTGTGGATATATCAAAGCAAAACAGGATCCCGATGAAGAGAAGATGCAATTCCAGCACGGTCGAGGTAAGGAAACAAATGGTTCACACTCTCAGGAATGGATACAGAAGCAAATGTGACTGATAACGCTGTCATTAGCTGCTTTTATAAATAGGAATGTTTCACTTGTTTCTCATAAGATACAGTACAACGCATCACTTTATGCAGTGAGATTTCATTATGATGGATATAAATGTAATTTATTTGTCTAATGTGTTTTCTTTTCAGTTTTTCAAAGAGATTAAATTTGTAATTTATATGATGGCTTAGTTTGCACTTATGTAATACACACACACACACTCACACACACACACATAACTTGTCTTTAAAGCAAACTTCTTGCCCACCTGCAATGAATCACACTCCTGCTTGCATTTATATTATACCTACACACAACAGACAGAAGGGGGGGGGTTTAATAAATTCAGCACTACAGGAGCAAAAGCTGCGGTGCGGCATTTTGTTTATTTACAAATGTACCTCACTCCTACTTTGTTTATAGAGTTTCAGATCTATCATGAGTGTGAAACGGAGAACAGCATGTAGCTACAAACATTCTCCGCTGAATATACCATATTGTTTCACACGTTCATGAACTAATGTTTGCTGGCAGAGTGACATGCCTTATGAGTTCTTGTTAAAATTCAAAATCATTTTAACACCATGGTTATGTGTTTAATTATGCAATAGTTTATAATTTCACCCAAACAGACCACCCACACTGGTTTCTGCATTCGCACTACACAAATGTCCAAGCAGCCATCAGCGTTCATTCTGTATTCACATATTTAGTACGTATGTGCTGTATACATTATGTACAATGTGCAACAGAGGATGATAACATTCATACACTGTATGTTTTCAATTTCTCCACATTTGCATTTCTGCAGTCAAGCTTCCAGGCAGCAGGACTTATATCCATCCTCACACCTACGAAGACCCAAACCAGGCTGTGAGGGATTTCGCCAAAGAGATCGACGCTTCCAATATTCGCATAGAAAGAGTAATTGGAGCTGGTGAGTTGGCAGTAAAATGCCATTAAGTTGGAAAAATTACTCAAAATAGTTAAGTTTAGTTTATTAGTTTATTTCGAGCTTATGCACTCCATGTACAGTGCTAATTACATATACATGCACAATATTCAATACTATTCGTATAGTTCAGAAAATGAATGAATGAATAATTCTTACTGTGTTTTTATTGTGTATTTTAATTTTATCTTGATGTAAAGCACTTTGGTCTTCTTCTATTGTTGTTGTAAAGTGCTATATAAATAAACTTTGATTGATTAATATACATATCAATTATGTGTACACAGATATACATGGAAAGATTATTAAAAAAGAAAAAGACACCATATGCACAAAATTTACATGAGCAAGTATGCATAGAGACGTATACACAGGGATTACACATATAGAATTAAACATATATATGCAGAAAAAGTACATAAAAAATTATACATCAAGAATTTTATATGGAGATTCTGTATATAGAATTATGCTTAAATAAGTATGTGGAACTGTACATATAAAAATAGCCATGGAAAATATGCATATAAAATTATACATAGAGAATTATATGAGGAGAGTATGCACATAGATATATACAGAAAATATGCATGTAGAATATACATAGAGAATGTCTACAGCAGAATACACATAGATAGAAACAATTATATACATACAGGGGGTCCCAAAAAAATGGACATCATATGAGAAGTCCATATTGGCATGACTACATGGTGAGGAGAAATGATATTTAATAGGATTTATTTTATTCTACAAGTTTCAACCAAAAAAATTGTAGGTGATGGTAATTTTATAATATTCCAAAGTTATTACAAATGTTCAATGTGTGCACTGCATGTGACACGCATTCACATTTGACTGAGTTTGGGTACACTTCAATACACAGAATGCCTTTTCTATTGCAGTAAATGGCATGTCTATTCCCGAAAGCCTAAAAATAAAAATGATTAAACTTTTTTGAGCAAAAAGAGCATACAAATTTTAAACAAATTATTGTGTGATGAAATATTTTGAGAACCTGTATAATTCAACTGCATTCATTTCTTTTTTTTGTTAATTTCTTTGCCTTTGGGCACTTAAGTTCTATTAAAGCAATAGAAAGTCTGGATGCTGTTAAGTTTTACATACATATAAAAGAGGTTTATACATATAACACTTGTATAATATATGTATAATAGCTTTTACATGTGCTAGTTTGTGCAAAAGGTGACAGTTTATTAATAAATTACTTGCTCATGTGAGTCCAAAAGAAACACAGTTATTATAAAGTTGTCCAAACTTCTATATTTTGTCCTGATGTTTCATGTTTTTTGTGTATGTGTGTGTGTGTGTGTGTAGGAGAGTTTGGGGAGGTGTGTAGCGGTCGATTGCGTGTTCAGGGAAAAAGGGAGATTTATGTGGCCATCAAGAGCCTGAAGGCAGGATACTCGGACAAACAGAGGAGGGACTTCTTGTCTGAGGCCTCCATCATGGGACAGTTTGATCATCCCAACATCATCAGGCTGGAGGGAGTCGTCACAAGATGTAAGTGAAATATACAAATCTCATTTTGCATGTGGATGGTGCGTGTTTGTGTAATCATAATCATACACTCTAGAGCTGTAGCTGTTGATTATTTTCTCCAATTCGATTCAATTAAAGGATTATTTGAATAAAAAAAATAAAAAATAAAGGATGTATCTGAAAATGACAAAAAAAAGAATATACACATATTATATACATATATATATATACTGTATATATGTATATATATGAATAACAGCAACAACAGTATAAAAAAATATCTATATATTGTCAACAAAGTCAAATGACTTATACAAAAAATAATGTGCACTACAGTCTTCAACTAATTCGAATCCAACATACTAAAAACTTACAATGGAACTAAAATACAACTTTAAAAAAATCCAAATATTTGTAATGTTTGTGTAAAAACTTAGCCCATAAAGACCCAAATATTCACCAGTGTCCAAAAGCATCTACTAATCTAAATTTTCTAATAACTTTGGATCCACTAATCCTATCAATCCACGTAACTAATTGGTGTAAAATACAATTATTCATCTTTTCATGATCATGAGATATGGCCCATTTGGACATTCAGAGGCTCTGTCGTTACCGTGGAAACGCCATCATCTTCTACAACATTTATTCACCAGTAAAACCCACTGAGTTGGATCAATGACAGTGGATGGACACACTTGGTTTATGCTTAGTTATTCATATCTTTACAGAAAAAGTCACTTTTCTTAATTTTTTTCTGTTTTTGGTATAATACCCCCAATGTCAGCATGACATTTATGGATGGATCATGGATACATGATCACTGAATTAAATGTTGGAAAATACCTGAATTTCACTGAAAAAATATAAAATACAGAGCATAATATTATGATAAATGGTGATAAATCACTTTAGGTTAAATATAGGGAAAAATTCATTTGGGAATTGTCACAAAAGTAGCACTGGGTCTTTATGGGTTAAAAGTTGAAAAGAGGAAGTAATGTTTTCAATGAAGAAAAGTGAGCATATAGACATATGGTATGTGCCTTTTTATCCTCATCTCTTTTTTATTTATCTATTTAACCATTAGTTAACCAAGAAAAAAATTCCATTGAGATTAAAAACCTCTTTTTCAAGGGAATCCTGGCCAAGAGGCAGCACAAAATACAATGTACAGTTACAATGTACACTGCCCGGCCAAAAAAATAGTCGCACATGCAAAATGTGACTGTACCACTTTAAGTTTTGATTCCAGGAGACATTCACTGTGATATCTTTTTTTGCCACATAATGCTTATGTAGTGTCACAATAAGGTTCATAATATTTTTTTCATCCACAGTTGCATTAATTTTTTATTTTTGATGATGGAGAATTGGACCGCTGCACTAAGTCTTCATCACATTGTAAATTTTATGGAGGATAATCCATGTGTGAAAATGATGTCTCATTCTCCCTGAGCCATTCTGTCACAAACCTGATGATCCGGATCAACCCTGGCATTGACCAGCCTTTTTGACATGAGATACATGAGAGGACACCTACTGCATCAGTTAAATAAACAACCTGGACATAAAAGTAACTTCCTGGATTTAACTAAGGAAATAGTTCAGATCCTTCCATGGGAAAGTACTGCAGTGGTTTATAATGTTTCAGCTGGAACAGGTTATTTAACTATGATGTAGTAAGTGTCCTCTCATGTCTCTAATGTCATACAGATTGGTCAGTCCCAGGGTTGGTCATCAGATTTGTGACAGAATGGTTCAGAGAGAATGAGACATCATTTTTACACATGGATTATCCTCCATAAAATCCAGACATTAATTTGCAATGTACACAAATTTACAGGACAAGTCAAACTATGAAAAACAAGTGCAAGATATTGAATTCAGCTCTGGCACTTTGAGTTTGGATTTAAAAGCATTTAAGGAGATCAATTCAGTTAGTTTCCAGTCTCTTTGCAATAGCTGAGCTGGATTCCACGTTTTTCCTGGCATCATGAGCTTCACATTAAGCACCCGTGTGAAACACAACAGCGGAGCCAATGTTAAAAAGCAAAAGCAACATCCAGGAAACAAAGCTTTGATTCAGGAAAATTGTAATCGAATCATTTTTAAAAATCGAGTCAAGCCGATGAATCATTTCAGCTCCAATCCACTCCATTTTCTTTATTATGGTGTGTGTATTCTACTATACTGAGTGCTGTAGTAGGTGTGGGTGTGTTTGTGTGTGTGTGTGTGTCCTACTCTCCATACACCGGTGTGAGACACAGCAGAGTTGTTGGAGTAAATAAGAGCTGACCCTGGATCAGATAAAAGCCCCATTACCATGGCAACACTAGAATGACGCAATGACAGCGTACATGCGAGAGGCGACTGTCTGCCACTAAAACGGCCACTTGTTTACCTCACATGATTGTGTTAGGCAATTAGAGCGAGTGTGTGTCCATGTAGGTGAGACAGATAGAGGCCTGGTTCAACAAGATAGCTGATTCCTTATCACCGGGCCTCGCTCTCTCAATCACAGTCTCTGTTTCTGTCCATTTATCCCCCCCTCTCTCCTCTTATATCCCTATCTCACGCTCACTTCTTCCCCTCTCAGTCAGTGTCCATCTAATCTTCTCATTCAGTCGCCTCCCAGTCCTCTGGTTTTCTCTGGCTCTCCGTCTCATTCACTCAGTCTCCGTCTAGTTCGCTCTCACTCTCCGACTTCACTCAATCTCAGAGGATGTCAACACAAAGGGAGCTCGAGATGAAAACCCATCTTTTCCCCTCGATTTTGGTACTAAGTTGACACTAATGATTCATGTCCACTGTGTTACGCTGTTTTGAAGGATTGCTTTTTGTTGACTGTTCCCCATCAACAGAACTGCTACTTACTGTTAAGTCTCAGTGCAGTTCTTCTTTCAAGAGGACATTTTTGCTCGAAGGAAATGGACAGGAGTCGCAAAACAACATGAAAGAACCCCGAGTCTTTGTTGTATCCGAGTATCCCAGTCCTCGCCGTCACTTATCATAGACAAAATGAGAAGCTTAGTTTGCATACATTACCGTTATCAGAAAGTTAAATGTCAGTCTTTTCCTTATTTTCTCCCAAATGCTTCATTTATGCAATCTGTGCAAAAACAATATGAAAATGCTTTTGTTTTGCTGCATTATTTTAATGCACACATGGAAAGTCTGTTGTCTAAATTCAGAGGTAGCAAAAGTACTCACATTCTGTACTTAAACCAGAAGGACCCAGTGTGACATTTGTGGCACTTCCCAAATAAATTTTTCTCTGTATTCAACTATCCCTAAGTGGTTTATCACCATGAATTGTAATATTATCTACTGTTTTTCAGTGAAAATCAGGTATTTTCCAACATTTCCTTTATCAATCATGTAGGTGTTCATAAGAGTTTAGAGCAAAATTGAAGATTATGATATCAAAAACAGAGAAAACTGAAGAAAAAAGATTTTTCAGGAAAATCTGTCATTAACTGAACAATTAACCAATCAATGTTGTGGAAGATGACAGCGTTTCCACGGTAACTATGGAGCCTCTTAACGTCCAAATAAGTCATATCTGGTGACCATGAAAAGATGTGTAACTGTATTTTACACCAGTTATTGACATGTATTAGTGGATCAACAGGGATTAAAGAGTTTATATCAGTGCATGATTTTGGTAGATGGTGGATGTTTGGGTCTTTACAGGTTAAAAAGGTTAAATATAGAGAAAATTTTATTTTGGAACCGACACAAAAGTAGTGCTGGGTTTTCATGGGTTAAGTAGAAGTACAGCTATTTGAGTGAAAAAATTTGCTCGTAAAAGTAGAAGTACTGATCTAACTCCATTATTTATGTAAAAGTTAAAAAGTACAACTTCTCAATTGTAATAAAGTACAAACGTTTAGTTTATTAGGTTTATTTCAAGCTTATGCACTCTATGTACAGTGCTAATTACATATACATGTACAATATTCAGTACTGTTCATTATGTGATTCAGTACTGTTCATTATGCTCATTATGTGTACACAGATATACATGGAAAGATTGTTAAAAAAAGAAAAAAACCATATGCGCAAAATTTACATGAGCAAGTCTGCATAGTATACACAAGGATTATACATATAGAATTAAACATGGCAAATATACACAGAAAATATACATCAAGAATTATCCATGGAGAATGTGCGAGGAACTATATGTATAAAAATAGACATGGAGGACATGCACATAAAATTCTACATAGAGAATAATACAAGGAGAATATGCATAGAGAAATACATAGAAATATGCATACATAGAGGAAAAAGTAAAACGGAATTTTTGCCGTGAATGAAACAATACGTATTTAACCAGATAAAATCATAAAAGTTTCCATTTTCTAATTCAACAGTAAATGAAGCCACATACTTTATGTACTGCCACATCCGTTACATTTGAAAAAGTAACGAGTCTATTCTGAGAATGTAAGGAGTTTAAAGTACAGATATTTGTACAAAAATCCAGGGAGTAAAAGTCAAAAGTGTCCAGAAAAATAAATACTCAAGTAAAATACAGATACCTAAAAAAAAATCTCCTTAAGTACTTCTACTTCATTACTTCCCTTTACATCTGTCTAAATTATCCTCATCTGACCGTGGCTGTCATCTGTTCCTTCTTTTCATCTTCTTCAGAGAAACCACTTTCTTCTCCTCTCGGTCTCACATATTGTCATGCAGATGTTTTGTGAAAAATCTTCAGACAGGCAAAAAGAATACCGCCAGCACCCACCGACGAAAATTGTAAACACGCAGGAAAGACAAATAAACCTTTGCTTTCCTCTTACGTCGCACGCCCACACTCTGCCACCAACATAAAAGATCTTCAGTCCATCACACACTGGTACTCAGTGGCACTTAGGCCAACAACAAAAGAGCAAATGCATATGCATCGGCTTTTATAATGAATATTAATAATTCATAAAGTTAATTGGATGTGTTTTTAGCTTCATGCATATTCAGTAACATGCATATTAAGAATGAGACCCAATCCATGTCTTGTTCATTCTCTCTCTCTCTCTCTCTCTCTCTCTCTCTCTTTCTCATTGTCTAAATAATGTCTGATGTAAAGTGTGACCTTTGGCGCCCAGGATTAAAGCCATTTGTCGTGAACTACAGCAACTAAATCTAATGTGTTTTTCATTCAGACAAGCAGACATGTAAATTACAGTACTTTCTTTTCACTGGTACAAATTCACACATTATACTATACTCTTCTAAAGTAAAATACTAAAGTAATTTCAGGAATTGCTGCCAAGTCCTTGAAGATCTGTGACAGAGAACAGTTGTGTTGGAAGGAGATAAACACTGTCTTACAAGTGGTGTTACTCCAACACAATAAGATGGCCTGTGCTGTATTTTATGAATATAAAATGATGTTTGTGGCTGGTGTTTTTTTGGTGTGTGAGCGTGTAATGAGTGTCTACCTGCTTTTACATGCATTTCTTTGTGTCTCTCTTCTCACCTGTCTTCACGGCACATTGAGAAGCTGATAGAGCCCCTCAGAAACAAATCTCACTAGCGGAGCAGTAATTTCACAGGTCACAGCCCAGGGTGTATATCTGCGAGTGAGGGGGTGAGAGTTGAGATGGGTCAATAATTCCTTCAGGACTTTTTCTCCGACACCAGCTGGTCTCTTCACACCGCCCTCGGTCTAATCAGGCAGGCTGACCCCGACTGCTCTGGGCTCAGGTGTGTTGGATTGCCGTGTGTAGGTGTAAGTAATAGTAAAGGCGGCAATAGCAGGAGGAGTATTTGTTTGTTGGTCGGGTTAGCAGGAGAAACGATTGCTGTTGTCACAGTTTTGCTGCAGCTGAAGTGGCAGAGCAGTCAGCGTTAGTAAAATGAGCTGTAGTGGCAAAAGGAGCGTAGGACAGCAAAAAAAAAAAAAAAAAAAATAGAATAATTACACAATGATGACATTTGCTCATGTATAATCGTTAAAAATTAACCTCATAATATGCTGTGTTTTTCAAAGTGTCAATCCAAACCAAACACTGGTTGAAGGTAAAAGCAAAACATAGTGACTGGGGTGTAAGAAATTATATCGCAATTCAATGAATAGTACATGATGGAATGAAATCTAGGTACCCAGGATTCTGTTTTGTAGCATAGAAAATAAAAGGATAATACCTAAAATGAAATATATAAAAGGTAAATAGGGTAGAATAAAAACTACCATAAAATGTGCAAACAAAATTAAAAAAATTGAAAAAAAAAAATGTTTTCAGATATCCTTAAAATCAGATAACTTAAAATCAAAAATATAATATGTATTATTAATTAGTGGTGTAAGAAAATATCAGTTCTGGAATATATTATGATATTTAATTTCACAATATATTCCACTGTACTGAATGTATTCTACTATATCGGTATCGTAAAATAAAATATCATGATATTTTCTTACAACCCTAGTCATACATGAGAGCTGCTGAAACACAAGAAATCAAGGGAATTAGTACTACAGAAGTAGTATTGTGATATTGTAGGTCATGTATGTAGTTTTTTAAACTGATAACGTTATCCACTATGCATTTTTTTCACAGCTAATAGAACATGAACATTTAAGAAGAATCTGAAGAATCTTAAACTGTAATGTCTGTAAAACCTTATTTTGTTTATTTATTTCTGTGTGTGTGTGTGTGTGTGTGTGTGTGTGTGTGTGTGTGTGTGTGTGTGTGTGTGTGTGTGTGTGTG
>JAPTGZ010000010.1:13742595-13756245 GCA_029814645.1 Fowleria isostigma | reverse complement strand
ACACAATTAAACACACACTCTCGCACATGCCAGGTTGGGCAGTATGACAGTATGGACTGTGTAAGGATGTCTGCTGGTGGTGATTTGGCTGTAATGTTTCTAGGTGTGTGAGCTGGTGTGATGCTACATAAGGGATCATGTTGTGGATGGGGGTACTACTTTATTCAGCCGTGGGCTGGTTCGCTGACAACAAAGGAAAATCCCAATAAACATGGAGGAGGCTGGAGCTACATATAGGGTATTATACAGTTGTGCTCATAAGTTTACATACCCTATCAGAATTTTTGGTTTTTTTGGCAATTTTTCAGAGAATATGAATGATAATACAAAACCTTTTCTTTCACTCATGGTTAGGGGTTGAATGAAGACATTTATTATTAAACAAATTCGCTCTTTTTAAATCATACGGACAACAGAAACTATCCAAATGACCCTAATCAAAAGTTTACATACCCTAGTTCTTCATACTCTGTATTGGCCCCACCCCTTTAACATCAATAGCTGGGTTTCCAAGACAGTTTTGCGCAAAGTAAAAGCGACAAAGTATAATTGCTTCTTGCAGGTGTTTCCAGTGAAGAGTGTTTGGTTCTGATGTACGAGTCTAGTGAAGTCCCATCTATCCGTCTTGTGATATGTCATAGTTCTCACAGAGAGAGCGAGAGAGATGCGTCCGTGCATAACTCATAGCTTTCTGCAGGCGTGTCTCAAGGCAAAGTCCTTGACAGCGTCCTCACAGAATGGATTTCTGGGAGTGAACTGTACAGAATTCACCAACCAGTTGTGGATCCAGAATTTCTGAATGACCTGGACAACATTTAATGAACTGTTACGTTATTGAACCTCTCGTGGCACTGGAAGTGTCATGCCCATGACTAGTGAAGATGCACAAAATGTGTTTCCATGACCCTTTTTCGCTAAACTTCTTTACCAAAATGTCTCAAATACCACCTCATGGGAGCATAAAAACTTTTTTGCGATCTTTGATAGTTTTTGTAAAATTCCTGTGTTTCCATTACCAGTTTTGTATTGTGCAATTTGTATTTTGCGCATTTCTGAGGGTAATAGAAATGCAGCTAGTGACAGCTTCAAGTCTTTTGTTGTCACCATGGATGAGACACTTTATTCTCTCAAATGCTAAAGCTAACCATTTTTATTGACAAAAAGCCCCCAGCTCCTTTATATTCTTAGATTTTCTTCATGAGCTGTATCTTTGAGACCTCCCCAAAATGTCTCAATGATACTGAGGTCAGGAGACTGAGATGGACAGTCCAGAACCTTCACTTTATTCTGCTGTACCAATGACAGGTGAACTTGACCTTGTGTATTTGGTCATTGTCATGTTGGAACATCCAAAACTGTACCATGAGCAGCTTCCGGGCTGACAAGTGTACATGTTCCTCCATTATTTTCTAATATCATGCTGCATTCATTTTACTATCAGTTTTGACCAAGTTTTCTGCGCCTTTCACACATCCCCAAAACATGAATGAATCACCTCCATGTTTCACAGTATAGGTGGTGTAACTTTCATCATAGGCCTTGTTGACTCCTTTCCAAATTTAGTGTTTTTGGTTGTGGCTAAAAAGTTCAATTTTGGTTTCTCACTACAAATAACCTTATTCTCAAAGTTTTTAGTCTTGTGTCTGTGCCGTTTGTCATATTGTAAGGGGGCTGTTTTGGGATATGTAAACTTTTCATCAGGGTCATTTGGATAGTTTCTGTTTTCATTATTATTTAAAAAGTACAACCACATTTGTTTGATAATAAATGGCTTCAACCAACCATCAACCATGAGTGAAAGAAAGGGTTTTATATCAACATTCATATTCTCTGAAAAATGGCCAAAATAAATCACAAATTCTGCTAGGGTATGTAAACTTATGAACACAACTGTATATGGCAGTGTTTTATGAGAGTATTATACTGAAAGATGAGCAAATTCATGCCTCTTTGTATAATGTTTGCATTCATTGAAGTCATGTTGGTGTTTATTTGTACATATTAACCTTCAAAGCTGCAGCACTTGAAATAACTGTTCTTCTTGTGAACCTTGAAGCTTTCTTTTTCTTAGTGTTAGTGCTACTGTTTTGAGTTTATTGTCTCACGGTAGGCACTTGTTCTTGTTTGTATGGAAGTTCTAATCAAAAGAGGAAAATAATGAGATGTGGAGATGTGACAATGAGGTTTTCCTTTTTTTTTTTTTTTGGCCAGAATATTTTTTATTGAGGTTTATAATCATGAAAGCACAGGATTCACATCAATTACAATTTACCCTCCTTTACATATCTGTACCATTTTAACTCAAAACAAAAAAAAACAAACAACAAAAATATATCAGCTTACAGAACATCAAACAGAGCCTCTCCTTTTTTGACAGTCCTCAAAGTCAAGTATACGGTATACTTGTCCATATAAAACCAGGATCTACAAAGCATATCATTTTAACATTCAACTGAATCGCTCATTAGGTTTAACTCTTTGACGTACTGAATAAAGGGTCCTCAAATGTTTTCAAATACTTGCTGTTTGTCATTGTGAATGTAAGTTATTCTTTCTAATGGAAGTCTAGACAGTGGTACTGGGTTTGTTGGTGTGTTTCCAATTCTGTGCAATACATGGTTTTGCAGATAAAAGACTGAGATCTATAAATATGTATTTACTTTGACTATAGTTATGTTTATCTGGATAAATAGCTAAAAGAAATACCATGGGGTCCAATTTAATCCACTTTGAAGTAACTTTTCAATGATATTCTTAATCTCTTTCCAAAATATTTTTCTTTCCTGCACTCCCACATGCAGTGTAGTAGTGTTACATTTGAGTTAGTACACTTTATACATATGTCTGGTATATTTTTGTTGTATTTATTTAGTTGTTCAGGTGTAATATATACACATTAACCATTTGAATTGTACGATGGCGTATTAGGGCCACATAAGAAAATAAAATCACTCGTCACTACAAGAATAAAGTTGTAATATTTCAAGAATGAAGTCATAATATAATGAGAATAAAGCTGTAGTTTTCAAAAAACTCATTATTTAACAAAAAATAATAATTTTTTATTAGAATAAAGTTGGAATATTTTATGAATAAAGTCCTAGCCTAATGAGAATAAGGTATTAGTTTTCAAAATACTCATTATTTAATGAAAATAATGTAATTTTATGTGATTAAAGTTGTAATATTTAGGAAATAAATTTTGACAGTTTCCAGTTTACAGCAAATGCAACAAGTGAAGCAGCAACTTCACTTCTGTTGAACTGGATGAATCAGATTGCTGAGACGTTATCGCCCTCTCATAAAAGTACAAGATTATTTATGTTAAACAATAAGTTTTTTAAAAGTACAATTTTATTCTCATAATATTGTGACTTTATTCTCAAAATATTATGGCTTTAATCTCATAAAAGTATGACATTAATTTCATTAAATGAGTTTTTCAAAACTATGCCTTTATTCTCATTATATTATGACTTTATTCTCAAAATATTACAATTTCAGCCTCACAGTGACAAGCGATTTTTTTTTTCTTATGTAGCCCTAATGCACTGTCGAAAAATTGTAATATTTTCAGCTGACTGTTTTTAGAAATTTTGTTAGCTTTAGCACAAACACTTCCCAGTCCTCCTCTGTAAGACGAAGTATCAAGTCTTTATTACGACAATGAGTTTGTTCTGAATTCACAGTTGCTTTATCATGATATTATACCATTAGTGTGAAATTATCGGTACTGTGATGGAAGGTTTTGGACATATCGCCCACCCTCTGTGAGTGAAAGCTGTGAGGATTCAGACCTCCTCTCAGGATCAATCCCATCAACTGTTTAATCTGACGCTGTGATAGAAGAGCCACACACACACACGCTCCATCCGTGATCAGAGCAGAAATCAGTGGTCATCATTGTGCTGTCCCTCCCCACTTGCCATGCCCTGAAACCAGCCGCCCCTCTCTCTCTCTCTCTCTCACACACACACACACACACACACACACACACACACACACATACAGATGTCCGCCACACACAACACAGGCCCCGTGTGGAGATAAATGTGACCAGCAGTCCTCACCCCCAGCAGAAGAAAATCCAATTCTCTTTCACTTTTATCCCTGAGACTAATGTTACTGTCAAAGAAGACACCACCACCAGAGACCAGGCGACTCTGTGTTTGTGTGTGACCCCTGTGTGTGTGTATGTTGTGTTTGCTGCGGTGAGATAGTGAATTCATTTAAGGTGATGTATTGCTGTCTTTACCTACAATCTCACTGTAGGCCTCGGTGGTTTTGTTCTTGCCTTTCCATGACAAGCTTTTGACCTGTTCCTCCTCTCTCCTCCTCTTACTCATCCTCCTCTCTACTCTCCTTCCCTTTTCTTCTCCAATACAGCTTCATCTCACCCCACCCTTATCTTCAAATGCTTTTCTGCTTTTTCCAATTCATATTTTACTCTTACACTAGATTAGGTATGCCTCCTCCTCACTCAGTCTGTCTTACTCTCGCTTCGAGGCAGAGATAGTTTATTGATATTGCATAATGATCAAATGCATGTTGTCAAAAATATAGAGTAAATAATGCATATGGAGCTAGAAGGGCACTCTGAGAGAAAGGCCAACAGTTCACTTATCTGGTTCCATAAGATTATCAAACCACAAACAAAACAAAAAATACACACAATGTTTTTCTCCTTTTTATTAGTTTGTGTGAAAGAAGATTTAATTCCAATTTTTTTTTTTAGACTATCCAATGGTAAAGTTAAAGATTTCATGAACACCTGTGCAGTAAATTTGTGGTAGCCTTATGAATAGAAAAACATAAACCTCATTTAACCTATAAGGACCCAGTGTGACATTTGAGGCACTTTCCAAGTACATTTTTCTCTAAATTTAACCGTCCCTAAATCCTTTATCGCCATTTATTGTAATACTATCTTCTGTGTTTTGTGTTTCTTTTTCCAGTAAAAATCAGGTATTTTCCAATGTTGATTTACTAATCATGTAGATGTTCATAAGAGTTTAGAGTAAAGTTGAGGATTATTATATCGAAAACACAGAAAACTGAAGAAAAGGTGACTTTTTCAGCAAAATGTATCATTAATTGAACATAAACTCAGTGTGTAAATGGTAAATGGTCTGTACTTATGTAGCACTTTTCTACACATTAATGGTACTCAAAGCGCTTTACAATACAAATGTCTCCATCCACTGTCATTGATCCACTGGTGAATCAATGTTGTAGAAGACGACAGTGTTTCCATGGTAACAATGGAGCCTCGGAATGTCCAAATAGGTCATATCTGATGACCATGAATAGATAAATAACTGCCTTTTACACCAGTTATTTACATGTATTAGTGGATCAACAGGGATTAAACAGTTTATATCAGTACATAATTTTAGTGTTTTTTTCCATACAGGCGTATCTGCCATTAAAACTGAGAATGACGAAAGAATTCAAGTTTGCTACTTTAGGTGTAATTCCAGAAAGCTCAGACAAAAATAACCCCAAATACCTTTTCTGAATTTTACCAATAGCAATCCTTAAATGCATCACTATTAAGTGGTTGAAACCTGAACCCCCCCAGATATAACATTAGGATTGAGAAACTGAGGAAAATCTATCAAATGGAGCAAATTACTTATGTAGTTAGAATTCAGGGAGAGCTTTTTACAAAAAGATGGAGTCCCGTGATAAACCTTTTAATGCAATAAGTATTCAGATGTGGTCAATTACATGTATGTTTGGGTTTTTTTTTTTCCCTTGATCTTATTTAAATTTTGGTTTCATTTTAGTGTCATTCATGTTTCATTTGGGCCTAATTGTAATCAATATCTATTGCAGATATCCATATTTCCTTCATATATGCCATATTGGGATATTTGATTGTTGATTTATGTAAAAATACTTTTTATATTTGAGGAAAACTAAATAAAGATTAAGTTAAACAAACTGAGTATGAAATTGCTTCTCCATCTTGATTCCAAAATCTACCTAATTACAGTTGTGCTCATAAGTTTACATACCCTGACAGAATTTGTGATTCTTTGTCCATTTTACAGAGAATATGAATGATAATACAAAAACCTTTCTTTCACTCATAGTTAGTGGTTGGGTGAATCCATTTATTATCAAACAAATGTGTCTACTCTTAGGACAACAGAAACTATCCAAATGACCCTGATCCAAAGTTTATAATACTCTGTATTGGCCCCGCCCCTTTAACATCAATGACAGCTTCAAGTCTTTTGTGGTAGTTGTGGATGAGGCACTTTATTTTCTCAGATGGTAAAGATGCCCATTCTTCTTGGCAAAACACCTTCAGGTCCTTTAAAAATTAAGGTTTTCTCTCATGAACTGCATGTTTGAGCCCTCCCCAAAGTAGATCAATGATGCTGAGGTCAGGAGACTGAGGTGGACACTCCAGAACTTTCACTTTCACTTTTTTCTGCTGTGTCAATGTCAGGTGGGCTTGGTCTTGTGTTTTGGGTCCTTGTCATGTTGAAACATCCAAGACCATCCCATACGCATTCTGTCAGGGTATGTAAACTTATGAGCACAATTGTACCAGGAACTTTCAGCATTAGCATTATCAACCTATATGTCAATATTGATCAATTGAATATCCAGAGATAGTCTAAGTATAAATGTGCTGTACATATTTTGTGACATAACAAACTTCTGCGTTCACGTCGTCTACTTCCCACCACATCTCTAACGCTGCTCTTATCTCTGCACCATGTTTTTCCCAGCATCTCCAAGGTCTGATTGTAGAAATGCAACCTATTCATCACAGCTGACATAGTCTGTGTGTTTACAAGCCCCCCACTCACACACACACACACACACACACACACACACACACACACACACACACACACACACACACACAAAAACACCATCATTTCTGACTGCACTTTGCGTGTGTGTGTGTGATTGGCAAAGCTAGGCAGTAGGGGGGTTGTGCCTAGGGACGGGGCTGTAAAACAGGGACAACTGCTGTTTTTGGTGTGTGACTGTGTGTGTTTGTGAGAGTGTGTGCATGTGTGATTGCAGGTACTTTGTTAATCATTTGTAAGCCCCACCAGATGCCATGCAGGGGACCAGAGTGCGCGGGGCCTGTCAGTCAAACACCCCTTCATCACACACTCGTGCAGGTGCAGGTGCACAGTGATCCAACCACAGCCCCCGTCCCCTTGAGGCTGATTAGTATTCATGAGATCTCAGGAGGCCTCCTTCCACACGCACATACACTCACACACATATTCTAGTGGACTGGTCCATTCTAATTATCTTCTGGCGTTTATGGAGAGGGCTGATTAGAAGCTGTCAGTGTGACTGATGACGATATGCCATGTTATCCCCTAGAGAGAGGAAAAGAGACAGAGAGGAAGGCTGGCCACAGCTGTGGACTTCACTTCTTCTCTGTCCTCATCTCTTTATAGTTTGTTGCTTTCTTCCTTGTTATTCTGCTGCTCTAACAGCTGCCTTGTTATGTCTCTTTGTAGGTAAGCCAGTAATGATCATAACGGAGTTCATGGAAAATGGATCTCTGGACACTTTCCTCAAGGTGAGTCATGGCTCTGCTGGAGGGAACATAGCGTGCACATCTGCCCAAGGTCAGGGCCACAAGTCCTCACAAAGGCCATGTGGAAATTGATGTCCCAGCTGTAAAGTGCGAAGTTCATTCTCCAAAAATTGCTGTACTTGAGGGCACATTCTTTAAAAAAAATATATATATATATATATAACAATATCTGACCAAAATTGTCTTTCATCTCTCAAAGCTGGAGAATTAAATCTATAAAAGTTTTACTACAACAATGAAGTTCCAGTCATCAAGGACTTTAGTTAACACATAGCCTTTTAAAATAAACTGCTATGTCAGACCAAGAGTTTAAACCAGGGGGCTCAACCATAAGGCTCCGAAGGGTCCAGTCTGGCCCCTGGGAGGAATTTGTGAAATGCAAAAATTACATAAGAAGATATAAAAAATCATTTTAGTTCAGGTTCCGCATCCAGACCAATTCAATCTCAAGTGGGTCAGATAGGTAAAATAAGATAACTACAAATACTGACAACTCCAATTTTTTCCTCTTGTAAATGTAAACATTTTCTTATAATTTTACTGGGTTTTTACTAAAACAAACTATAATTTCTCAAAAAATGTAAATAACTTGAGCAAATATTAATCAACTGTGATCTGTAAGTCGTAATGCGCATCTGTAAATGATAAACTGTGGCAAAATATTGTTAAAATTGACTTTTCTTAAGAAATTTCAGATTGTTCATATTATTCACATTGTTTCCAATGACAGTTTGTAGATGTGAACATTATCATGATGTAATGTTACGTCTTTAACTCTAAAATGTACAGGAAATTTTGGAATTTACATTATTTAGATGTTATTATGTTATTATTTTCCTGGCCCCGCCCACTTCAGATCACATTAGGCTGAATGTGGTCCCTGAGCCAAAATGAGTTTGACACCCTTAGTTTAAACTATTACATGTAAACACAACACATATATTATAACAGCTTGACACAATATAAAACAGAATGCACTATTAAAAACAAAGTCACAACAATGTATTTGGTGATTTTTTTCAGGGACCAAATCCACAAATCTTAAATAAATAGTACAGGGAAAGAGGCGTACAATGTTGACAATTCTCATTGTCTGAACTTCTGGTTTATTTTACCCCTAAAATATTCTTCACGACTGCAAAACACATGCAGTCAAAAAAGATAAGTACAAGATAAGGCTGGACAATACTGGAAAAAACTGGCATTGCGATTTTTTTGTAACCATGCGATATATATTGCGATATTAAAAAAAAACACTCAGGAGGATATAATAGCTGCGGTACGGATGTAAATGGTCACACAAATTAGTTGTGTTTCCTCTCATGCCAACAGATGTAAGATACTGTTGACAGAGAACACGTTTCAGTTTTATCCTTCTGTAGACAAAATAATTCCACATAACTGACGTTGCTTTTCTTTTCGGCATTTCTTTTTGTCTTTGGTGATTTTCTTCTTTGTTTTCAGTGATTTTCTTTGTTTTTCAGTGAGTTTCTTCTTTGTTTTCAGTGATTTTCTTCTTCATTTCCAGTGATTTTCTTCTTCGTTTTTAGTGATTTTCTTCTATGTTTTTGGTGATTTTCTTCTATATTTTCAGTGATTTTCTTCTTCATTTCCAGTGATTTTCTTCTCCGTTTTTAGTGATTTTCTTCTTCGTTTTCAGTGATTTTCTTCTTTATTTTCAGTGATTTTCTTCTTCATTTTTGGTGATTTTCTTCTTTGTTTTCAGTGCTTTTTTTCTTCATTTTTGTCAACTTTTTTCTCGTTTTCTGCAATTTTCACATTTTTCAATGTTGTTACCGGCGACTTACCCCATGTGCAGGGGTGTGGTCTGCTTAACTGATTAAGAATGATTGTGATGGTGGATTGCTGCATGTGTCAGGTACCCAGATTGAAATTAGACGAGAACACATTGACTTAATTTGCCCCCTACATCACAGGACCTGCAATGTGACTATTGCACACACACGTATATTGCGATGATAATATATTGCGCAGCTCTAATAGAAGGCACAAGCAAACCCATCCTTGGTAACTAAAATGGACCAAAACAAAATGGACCAAAATAGAAACATTCAGATGAATATGAGCCATCTCTGCACTTTCATCTTTCACTTGGTGTTTGATACTGTGTCTAAAATGCACTTAGTGTCCATATCCCACTGCAGACTGCTGACAAATGGGCAATTGAGGAAAATAATGTGTATTACTTTGTGAGCAGTTTAGCTCCATCAGGGTACACAAAGGTGACTAGTTCATATCAGATGGAATGTACCACCGAAAAATACTCATATGGATGTTAAAAGCTGGCATCAAAACAATGACAGAAATAACCTGAGAATGAAAAAGCTACAGACCAGGTTTAATTGTAGGATCCAGTTATAGTATAAAAAAAAGTCAATCCTGAAAACACCCCTTCATCAAAAGATGACATCTTACTCAAGGTTAGAACCAAACCTTTTGTCAGTGAACAGATTTTAAAATCAAAGAAGGGCTGTGGAGGTTTTCCTTTGTTATTGAAATCGACAAAATGACAAGAAGTAGAAGAGTCTGTCACTCAATATGCCATTAACCAAATTAATGTCCTGAAGGAATTAGTCCTTTAAGCCTGAAACATCACAAAGCTGCAGCCATATTACGAGACACGGCAGGCAAAAACATTGATTTTTCATTTTTTTAGGGCTAGTTTACTCCTTCAGTGTGTGTTCTTTCAAGATGCTTATTTTATTACAGTTTGTTTACTTGCAGCAGTAAGTGTCTCTTGAATTTACTATGAAGTTAGCAATTCAATGCAACATGCCAAGTTTTATTTTTTTTATTTAGGTCTATGTTCACCAAACTGTACACTTACACACTAAGCAGGATTCTGAAGATATTTACAGAGGGATTTGTTAATAAATCATTCCTGCCCTGATTTATATGACATTTTAATATAAAAATATGGTGAAAATCTTTTTTTTTTAAAGGTTATGGACAGTATATTTGGATCTCCTAGGTAGTGAAAGCAGATATCCTGAAATCCCTCTGTCATTTTTTTTTTTTTTATCTTGAGTGTAAAAATTCTGCACCTGGCTTTATTATATGTTCAGATTTCATTCATTCATTCATTTTCTGAACCCGCTTTATCTTCACTAGGGTCACGGGGGTCGCATGGAGCCTATGTCTCATTTAGATACGTAATTAAACATACAAATTTCAAAAACTTATAAAACTTTTTTTTGTACTTGCGTAAGTAATCACCTAAGTAAGTTTTATGGTGATATCTGTTATTTTAAAATGCTACCCTATTCACCTGTAGTGTCTCACCTTAACCCTAGAACACTATCGCCGGGTGATTTTCACCCGATTTTCATGTTAAACCAATGGGACTAACTTTAGCGATAGTGTTCTAGGGTTAAAGTGATATCACAGTTTTATGCCGATTCATAAAAATAAGCTCATTTTAAGGGTTAGTGTGTCCAGACCTGATCCCAAAATAGAGAAGAATTGAGTTGAGCTGGTAACATGCAGTGAAAATGCACCATAGTGCCTTGGTTCCTGCATTATTTTCTGAAACTTAAAGGGAAAATATGTTCACACAGTGATTTTATGACACATCATCACTAATTTTGGTTGTTGATCCCCGCAAGGAAAACAATTACATTGGATGATTCAGAATTGAGCATTGCACAACATTTTTTCATGCTTGTGTAAGTAATGTAATGGAAAAATTAAAGTTCATTCTTGTTTCAAAGTATAACTATGTTTGAACACTAACACACTGTTACATATATGTGAAGTGAGTTACTAAAGCCACAACCTTGAACTACTAACCACTGTTTCAAGATGCAGTCATCATCAATATCATTCCAGAAAGAATATTTTACATTGCATGTGGGCTTGACTAGGGAGCAGAGAGACCCGACCCCCACGGACAGCTGTCTTGGGCTTTGAATACACAAAGGGAGGTGTCTCCATCAGTTATTATTATTAATAATAATAACAATAACTTTATTTATATAGCACCTTTAAAAACTGAGATGCTTTGACAAAGTAAAGGGTACAACAGCAGGATGACATTAAAATAAGCAAGATTAGATAAGTTATTAGAACATGTTCTCACCCCTCTGTCTCAGCACACTCATTTCAGACATACCTGGTGTACTCTATTTGACTGTACCTTGTAAATCTTCACAATAAAACTCAGAAAGACAACAATAATTCAAGACTTTTTTCTTTTACTCACAGATGGATGGAAAATGTAAAAAAAATTTTGTAACAATAATCAACTGAGGACATTTTATGATGATATCTATTACTTGAAAATTTTACCCTATGTAGTGTCTCGCCTTAATAAGTCTCGCTCTCTTTTTTTAATTAATGGGAAATTTGGAGCATTTCTTTGAATATTACAGTCATATCTTACTGCCAATTCAATATCACATCCAGGAGAGACTAACATAATCTTCTAAATTAAAACTAATGAAACCTGTTGAAAATATGTTGTAAAAGAAGCACATGTGTCATGCATTGTATCTGAGGCAGCCCTGAATCGGATTTTGTCTAACCCCGGTGAATACAATTTTGCAGGCCCAGTGTGTCTCATATTCAAAGTCCCCCTGATTCATATTCAGAGCTGTTTGTCAGCCAGTAAAATCACTGCAGTGCTCCAAAGCCATTAAGCCAGTGATGATAGGCCCATCGCTAAATAGACACCAATCCCATCAGCAACACTGAAGCAAAATGAAATGAAATCTGACAGATGAAAATGGCTAAAGAATATCATACTGAAATACACAGTCGCACAAACAGACACACACACACATACACACACACACACGCATGTTGTCTGTTAAAGACGGTTTGTGAGAAGGAGTCGTAAAGAGGGTCCGCAACGGCTCAATATAATTATGGAAATAGTTTCATGGGTTTTTACAGCTCGTCCGTGCTACCGGCATCCATATGTGTCTTTAATTAGGCCGGACATTTATTAAGCAGCTGTCCCTCAGAACTAACAAAACCACTTATGGGTGTATGAAATATGTGCCACCAGAAAATTAATTTGAATCACATAATTTGAATTTGTATTGTTTGATTTGAATCACACAATTTGAATTTGTATTGCTTAATTTGAATCACATAATTTGAATTTGTATTGTTTGATTTGAATCACTGCATTAAAAAACTGAATCTGAATGGTATCATTTGAACTGTATTTAATTAGTCAAATAAACTTGAAACTCATTTGATTTTACATTATTTCAGATAACAAAAAAAACCAAACAAACAACAAAGTACTTATACAAAGAAAGAAAACATTCAAAAAGGAGTAGGATGAAGTTTAACTTATAAACTCCTGCCCCTTCTACCTACCCTGAACGTCCATGTCAGATCCTATAAGTCAAAAATCCTACACGACAGACTAAACTCTGACTAAGCACAAACACAAAAATGCCAAACAAGTTAGTAAATAATGTTAATGAACAAAGCACACTAATAGAAAAACAAGAAACAAAACACAGACATAAGGAGAAACAAAATAAGGATACAAAATCACATGACCTTCATAGCCCTTCATCTCTACATTGTTTTAACGCGTCCCTGCTTGGACGCCGACTAGGAACAACCCACATATATGTTACTAGTTCTACTCATGGAACATTTTGTTTTTCCAGTGTGTTTTTTCTTTTTCCAGTGGCTACAATTGTCACTATTTTGGCAAACTTTGGGAAAAACCAGTGACATTTTTTTTTATCATAATTTTATTTTATGTTTTTTTTTTCATTTTTTTAGAAACAAAAATAAATAAATAAAATTACATAAATTTTTAAAATTAAAAACACTTAAAAATAAATAAATAAAAATGAAAAATAAAATAAAGAATACATTTTAAAATAAAGAAATTAAAAAAAAAAAAAAGAAAATAGATTATTTAATCCTATTATCTGGCGTAATATGAGTTGTGGTCACCTCCACCTAACACAGCCTTTGTTACATGTGAAAAAACGGAACTTGTTAATGGTCGTCAAATCACATATTTAGTGAAATAACAGAGGTGTCAAAACTCAGCATTAAGGGTATGGGGGGGGGGC
>JAPTGZ010000010.1:13668015-13678171 GCA_029814645.1 Fowleria isostigma | reverse complement strand
TACAACCCATTTTTTTCCTTTCTTTTCTTTCTTTCTTTCTTTCTTTCTTTCTTTCTTTCTTTCTTTCTTTCTTTCTTTCTTTCTTTTTTAATTAATTTATAATTCAAAAAATGTATTTCTTATTATATTAAAAAAATTTTATTATTTATTTTATTTTTAAAATTGTTTTTAATTTTTTATTTAGTTTTATTTTTTTTGTTTTATTTGAATATTTTTACATTATAAAATAATAATACATTTTCACTGGTTTTTCCCAAACTTTGCCAAAGTAGTGATGATTGTAGCCACATAAAAAAGTAACAAGACACCAGAAAAACAAAACGTTCCATGGGTAGAACTAGTAAGAAATATAGGGATTTTCCTAGTAGGTGTCCAAAGGGGAAAGAGTTAAATAAGTGTGATGACGGTAAGATTTTCATTTAACCAAAATGAATGAATAAATGAATGAATGAATGAGTGAAAAGGGAAAATAACTACTAGTGTGTTTTCACTCATATATGATTGTGCTGATTTCAATTCTAATCCCTTTGTTATTGTTAAACCAGTGCTATTTTGTTATTACATTCATACCAAGGGTTAGTTTAGGACTTCACTCTTACCTCATCCCTGAGTGTATTTGTTTCAATTTTTTCAGTTTCATATGAAAATCTACAATCCGTGCATGTTTTAAAAAAAAATCAGATGTGAAAATGCACTGTTTTCAAAAAATCATGGTCAGGCACACTTTTTTACTCCTGTGGGTGTACCAGTATGTGTATTAAAAAGTATATGGTACCAATGGATATGCTGTTTCAACTTAAAAATCCATGTAAAAGTGGAAAAGTATAAGTTCTAAAATTAAATATACACTCATCCTAAAATAGTAAAAGGTAGCTCAGTATGTTTTTTTTTATTTTGACATGTATGTTGCTCTGTGTCAGGAGGTCTAGTGTACTGACACAGTCACAAAAAAAAGATGTTTCCGGCTGTTTAAGGACTTAATTTTATTTACAAAAAGGACTGAAAAAAAAGACACAACTTTAGTAGATAACAAATAACTGAAATTACCGGTAATACAAAATGACACCAATGACCCACTGGTTGCCCATAATGGTGGCTCCTGGCTTTCTAGGCCATCAGCTTTCCATCAGGTGTGGATCATCAGCTGATGAGCTGGGCATGGAGCCAAGGAAAAAGAAGTGAATGGCACCAGCCATAACAACAGCTTTTTCATGTTTCATTTTTAGCATCTTTTGCTTCATCTTTTACATCCTTTTCCTCTATATTGTTTCATCTGTTACATCTTTTACACAGATTCTGACTTGCTTTGTTCCATTTCACCTTTAACATCATGTTTTGTCTTACACATTATTTTTGTTTTGCTATAGTATGTGTGTCATCTGTGATGTAAATAACACATTAAACAATGGGTTGTCTTTTCTATGTGTTAATGTTGAGGTTAAATCAGTCTTAACGTTAAAATGTAATAAAATCATGCAAATAGAAATAATCCCTTCAAATCCTACTGTATCGTACAGTACCGTTATTGGAACAGTACTATTTTGTCCTGTCTGAAGGCAGAAACTCCTGTCACTGTTTCTCCACAGGGAGGTCAGAGGTCAGGGTTGGCATCTCAGGAGCTGCCAGCAGCATGTCATCTTGCCTAAGGGCACATCAGCAGGCAGCTGATTGCCTGTTTGAGTCCTGACCTTCAGTATCTTTGCTCTTGTTCCTGTTTTGAGTATTTTTAATTTTTAAAATTTGGCTTCTGCTTCTGAATCAGCCACAACTTTCCTTTAATAATCGAGGTCACTCCTCTTTTGGAGTACGACGGGAGGCCCACTGGGACAGCTGTGTCCATAGCAACAGAGGATTATAATTTGTGTGGATGAGTAACGGAGCATCAGTTACGTAAGGCAGTTGGTCTTGGAGGCATCTCTGATGTTGTTGTGCTTGAGTAAGCTCTTTAGGACTAAAACCTCCGAGCTGCGGCTGCAGACGTTTTCCCTCTGTAAATGACGTACGGGTACCAGTATAAAGTGAAATGTGTATTTGACAGGTCACTGGGGCTTGTTATAATCCCTTTTAAACACAGGGTGATATATTCGTTTTAATGGATGTGAACAGGCAATAACCTTAACAGAAGGTGCATGCGATTTTCAGTGTTACATGGAATTATTTATTTATTTATTATCATGTATTTGTACATAAACTAAAAAAAACAATTTCTGCTTCTCATAAAAAGAACATTTTCAACCATAACTGAACAATGTCTACAATAAGTCAGCCAAACCCATAAAAGCTAAACTAAAATTATTGTTTGGGGTGTGTGCTCCGGCTTTTCTGTTCTAGATTCTTCTGCTGTGTCCTGATTTATTGTGTATGTATGATGTGTTTACTTGCACAGTATGTTATATGATGTCTTGTTTGGTTATTTAAATAAATCTTTGCACATGGAAGCAAATGATGAGACAATTTTCTGCCTCTTGGACACAGAAAATACAAATCTGTTGCATTCATTTTATTCTCAGAAAATTGAAGTAAATTAGAAAGTTATTTTTGTACAATATAGCCACTAAAATGATATAAAAAGTTATTTTGTGATATAATTAATATCTATATGGAAATGAATCTCATAAAAACATAAAATTTCACCTTTTGATTAAATCACAACTTAACCTCAAAACATCTGCACTAAGAATGGATATGTTGAATGTTTATATATATTCTTATGGAATATTGAACCAATAATTAAAAAGCAATAAAGCATGTAATATTTTACTAGGACTAAAAATCTTATAATGGCATGTCAATACAAGACAAGAATGCATATTTAGATCTGCCTCAAGATACAAAACAATTTTTGCTTTTAAAAATCACACTAAAACCTTAAGTTTTTAGATGACAACTGCACAATAACTGGAATAAAACTGTAAAAAACCTGCACCAAAACCAAATACATATCACAAAAAAAGCTAAATAACCAAGTGGTTTAAATGAAAAAGTTTTAAGCGCATAATGTAACCAATAAAAGGCAATAAAACATGCTTTATTGTAAGGCTTAAACCTACTGACCCGCTGCAAAATATGAAATGACACTGACACTCTCAGAAAGATATTCATGCTGCTATAAAGCGCAGATTCCTTTTAAACATCTGCATTTGTATTGTTTATCTATAGATTTTTGCTGATGCAGACATGCATAAAACACTCGTGAGTGTGTGTGAGAGAGAGAGAGAGCTTGTGTCCAGAGCAGTGATGTCAAAGCAGGGATTAGATTGGCTTATATTGCCCAGAGCAGCACATTTGCAATTCAGTGAACATCACGCTCAGGTTGCCAAATCGCTGATTATGTTAGTTTAACTATTTTGCATCGAGGGGAGTAACAATCAGCCACTGCCACTTCAGGTTTAGATCCACTTTGGGTTACTATAAGTCCTCTTATTTGCAGCATAATGCCTTTAAAAGCATGTGTACCAAAGTGCCTTACATGGCTTTGGCTAAAAATGCAGATCCTGAGTAATGATGTTCCAAAAATACTCCATGTTTTTGGCTGGTGGCTGGAAGAGGAGCAGTAATCAGGGTAGAAAGTCAACAGGCAAGCGTGTAAGGCCTGCACAAACTACCGCTCTGCTACCACAGCAGACACTTCACACACAGGCTGTGGACCAGACCACTTGCAATACACACACAACTGGCTGTTAGTGGTTTGAGAAGGAAAGCCGTCGTCTCACCCAGCGCAGTCCCACATGAGTCAGATGCAGCGTGTAGACAAAGCAGGCAGACCTCAGCGTCATAAAGAAGCTTTGCTTTGCCAGCAAGAAAGTAGACTCTTTTTAAACAGCATCTGACAGCATGTGATGGGACGTTGCAACAACACCTTCAATGGTATTACATGAACTCAGCTTTGCCGTGTATGTTCACTTGCCTATATCTAAAAATAAGACTTTCAATCTTTCCAGGATGCCATTAAACTGGAGCATTTAAGAGAGAAAAGAAAGCAAAAGGAGCCATAAAGAGTTCTTGTTAAAAAGAAGCAGAGTCAAGGCTTCTTACAGTCGAGCCAGTTAGTCTAAAACTTTCCATCAAAGCCTCAGTGAGCTGCATGGAGTAATTACCTCTCACACAGCAACAGCTCCCAGGCCTTATTACTGATACTGTTTGTGTATGTGTGTGTGCAGTTTTGTGTGTGTGAAAGTCTGTGCACAGCAACACACACAGTATGAATGTATGAATATGCTTCCATGTCTTGGTCAGGCAGGGTATATGTTTCCATGTGTGTGTGCCTATAAAGTAACAGCACCCCAGAGTGTCCTGCTTTTCAGACATAAACCAGCTTGCAGGAGTGATAAACCGAGAAATGTTATGACGGGTCGCTCCTGGGCTCCGCTGTCCTGATGACGGCATTGAGAAGCCCACCCAATGTGTTGTTCCAGGAGGTAAAAACGGGATTGCAGATGAAAAAGACAAGCTGGAAAGTGAGAAAAAAAAAACCTTCCGCAAGGGCTAAATAATGAAAACAGGCAAACACAACAAAAAGAGATGAGAATTAAGTGTGTACCAATACTTTGTTGCTGTTCTTAATTAGATGTTATTTTCAGCACAAATATGTGTACACCTTACATTATACAAAACAGTGTTGTTGTTGTTCAGTGTTTTTCAACCTTGGAGTCAGGACCCCACATGGGATCACCTGGAATTCAAATGGGGTCACCTCAGAAAAAAGTTAGAATTCAGACTTTTTTTCAGAACAATAATTGAAAAAATACATATTTTAAAAAGTCAGAATTTTGACTTTTTCCTTAGAATAATAAATATATATATCTATCTATCTATCTATCTATCTGTGCACTATGAATTTTTTCCTGAAGTGAGTATCATTCAACAAATACTGAATCCTCTCTATCCTTTTATCTGTTAGATCAGTTCAGATCTGAATGTTGCACGATGAAAGGCCTTGTTCTCGGCAGACAAAGAAATAACAATGACCATAAACGATTTTCCAAAGGCTGCAGCTCTATTGGGAGCACACTGCAGCCTTGTACTTGTTAGCACTGATAACTGTGAGTCATGTGTTTGTGTGTCTGGCCTCTGCTCTCCATGAACGTGTCTCCTGTTGATTGGATCCCCCCCACCACCCCCCCCACCACCACCCCCCCCACACACACACGGCCGGGTTAGTCCTACTGCTAACAGCTTGTGGTGGTATAGAACAATGTGCTGCTCTTTCAGAACACATTGAAAGACACTCAGAAACCTTAAGTATGGCAAATAATTACCCTGGGTCAAAACATACAGTGGTGCTTGTTCATGAATGAACAAATGGGTTTTACAAAACCAGGGGAAACATCTGGCAACATCTGGATTTGCTGTGCAACAAGTCTCATCTTTAAACATTAATGTGTCTTTCAGGTATAAATTCCACACCTCATTGGGAATTTTCCCTTCAGTCTAAAGTCGAGAAAGATTTTCTGAGCTGCCATCACATGGTAATGTTGTTTACTGTAATCCTTGATGCCTCAAAACTGGGCATATTATGCAGGTGCATGTTCTATTTGTAGACTAGACTGGAATGATGTTGCATGATTTACAGTTTTAAAATAACACTGTGTTTTTCTCAACATAATAAAAAATACTCACACAGTTTCTTTCGTTGTTTTGTTTTTTGTTCTACATAGACAGTTATAATCCATCTATATTTGTCTGAGTCTAAATCCAATCCAGATTAGGACAGTGGACAAC
Organism: Fowleria isostigma; assembly: GCA_029814645.1. Lineage (NCBI taxonomy): Eukaryota > Metazoa > Chordata > Actinopteri > Kurtiformes > Apogonidae > Fowleria > Fowleria isostigma. Next base: position 13,672,450 of record JAPTGZ010000010.1, on the reverse strand, counting down.
ACAAAATCCAGATTATGATGGTAGGCAACACATTATCTCTGTATAATGTGGGAGATAATGATTAGTTATTCGGACATAAGCAGGATATTGGGTGGGGGTAATTTGTACATGTACACAACAGAAATAACTATTTGTGAACATCTGTAACAAGCTGATGTTGGTTCATCATAAGCATAAAAAAGACGCTGCATTTTTAGCTTTCAATTTGGAAGGATTAATTTGGATATGTTTATTTCATAAACAGAACCTTTCGCTTCATGAGATGACTAAATTTAATTTAAAAAAATTCAGCATTTAATTAAGACATCATTGCTACTAATTCTTCCTATGTAAAGTATATGTTTTCGAGTAACATTAACATGTTTTAGTATAAAAAAAAAAATCATAAATAAAATGACACATTCAAAAATTTGTATGTCTGACATGAAGTCCCGCCCAATGCTGCTTGCAGCTTTAATGTATGTTTTATGTCCCAACTTCATTGGAATTGAGCTTTGTAGAAGTCTTGAGAGGATTAGTGAATACAATGTCATTAAACATTGTAGATAAGTAGATGCTTTTGGTTGACAGTGACTGTTTAGCTCCTTGAGAGTAGACAAAATTTCATATCATGGTTATTTTGGCCGAAATTATAATGGTTATCATTATCAAGGTATTGCTGAAATGTGCTCAAAATGTGCAAAAAGTACTTATACACACTCAAAAATAATTTAACCAAGTTTTATTTTTGAAAAAAAAAAAAACAAATAAAATAACACGCACAATGGGGGGGATCTCTGGGGCCCTGTCCATGTGGGTGCCTTCCACCATGTTTTCAGTCAAACATTGCAAACTGCACATGTGCACTTGGAATGCTGCAGCTTCTCCAGGAAATGAGCAGTATCACCATGTGTTTTTCAAAGTTCAAAGTTTTTCTATTCTACATGTATATTTTCTATGTATTTCTACATGCATACTCTCTGTGTAATTCTCTATGTATAATTTTATATGCATATTCTCCATGCCTATTTTTATATTTATAGTTCCATATGCACATTCTCTATGTGTACTTCTCTAAGCATAATTTTATATGCAGATTCTCCATGTACAATTCTTGATGTATATGTATATATTGATGTATATTTTTTGTGTATATTCGCCATGTTTAATTCTATATGTGTATTCCTTGTGTATACTTCTCTATGCAGACTTGCTCATGTAAATTTTGTGCATATGGTGTTTTTCTTTTTTTTTTTTAGCAATTTTTCCATGTATATCTGTGTACACATAATTGAGATATATATGAACTTTTTGTATTGAGTATTGAATAGCGTACATGCATATGTAATTAGCACTGTACATGGAGTGCATAAGCTCGAAATAAAGTAATAAAGTAAACTTAAGTGCAGTAATTAAAAACAGCTTTAATGATATTTAGAGTTTGAAGTGGTAATACTAACCATCCGGAATTTTACCATGGTTAATCGTTATACCGGGAATCGCTACATCCCTACTTGAGAGTTAAACAACAAGATGGTTTAACTGAGGGAGAGTTGATTTTCTGTGTTTTTGACATCGCTGTTGGGTACTTTATGCCACTCCTGGTGAAAAAAATAAAAGCTGCATGACATTGTGTGATGGTTTTCTTTTCTCTTGATCACAAAGCTTTTCATTTGTTCAAGGCTGGAAATTTAGAGTTGTCTTAATTTTTACCAGACCCGTTTTTGGTAGAAAACACCCCCCAAACAAAATAAACATTTTGCCTCCTTCAAACATGCATGTATTATTGCTATCCCTCTGTTAAGTTTGATCATTCCTTCTCTGTCTATCCTCTTCGCTCTCTTCCTTCATCACTCCCTGCAGTCCCACAGGTAATTATGAGGAGTTTCAGACAGTGGTTCTGGAGACCTGGGATTCTCAACCAACCATTATTCTCCAGATCAATTGCTGCGGACTAAACTGCACACACACTCTCAAAAGCACAGAACAATTAAAAGTCAACACAAGGGAAAATTCTACACACACTCAGGTGGTCACATAAATGCATGTAGACACCTGAACAACCTTATGCACACACAAGAACATATTAAGACGAGCTAGCAAACATGCACGAGAACACACCTACAGTGGGAAACGAATGTGTTGTGTGATTTCATAGCCTTTTTTTGCTTTTGAAACCACAAAACCTAAGTACATAATGAAGTGGAAGAGGATTCAGCAGAGATTAAAGCCAATCTGGAGCTAACGGAAAGTAGGAGATGAGAAATCTTACTTGATAACAGCTTCAAAACAGCCTACTACTGTGAGGGCCCCATGGAGCCAAGTCGGGCGACAGCACCAAACAAACCTTTGCTCCAAGCACAACAAACGTTTTCATGTTCTCTCTTCAAAGGATCACACACTAATACACTCCACAGTCTGTCTTATCAAAGCTTACGAACTGTGTGCATGTGGAAGCGTGAATCGGGGCGTACATGTGTCTATGTGCACTCGCTTTTTTCCTCCAAGCCCCACATAGATGCGCACACTTTCCTTTTGGCTCTTTAAAAGGAGGCGCAAAGGGACTCAACAGCAAAAGGAAATTAACAGTCCACATCCTAATTGAACATAAACAGCACAGAAGAAAGAATATGTCCACAAAGTCAACTGAAGGACGTGTTTATTTAGTGTAAATTTCGTTATGAAGCATGCATCAACAGTATAAGTAAGTAAAAGCATAGTTAAGTGTGTTTCATAGGGAGCCAGTATGTTGTCTGTAGTAGTTAAGGACACAGTTTTTAATCTAACAGTATTGTTACACCCAGGGGAGTCCCAGACGGTGAGATAAACCCCAAACCTCTGCATGGAAAAGGAAGATGCGCAGTTTTTAACTCCCTATAAAATCAGTTTTGATGTACTGTGTTCATAAAACACATCCAGTCGTGTTCTACCACTTTCCATATGATGAAAAAGAGCAAGTTAGCAAAGTTACAATTCCTGAATGAATTAAAAAAAAAAACTCAAACTGGCAACATTAATCTCCACTACTTCTACATACCAGATTTTTATGGATCCTGTTGATACAGACCATGACTTTTATGATTTTTCTCCCCACATCTCCACACTTTGTAGCTCATTTGTCCTTTCTCTGTGATCTCCACTTCAGGAGAGGGTGAATAACACACAACACATGATGATGCATGGTGATGGCAAAGAGGTTTTAACATTCCGTCATTCATTCATAACCTTTATTTAACCAGGAGAAAAAAAGCTCATTGAGACAAAAAAATCTCTTTTTCAAGAGTGCCCTGGCCAAGACAGCAGCAGCAGCAGAAGTTACACAGAATAAAAATACAGCCATACATCCACACTATACATTAAAATATACATAAAACACAATAAAAGACAGAACTAAGACCAGACATAAAACACTAGAGAAAAACATACATTTAAAACACCACCATTAACAGTATTTTAGACACTTTAAAAGTAATAAAATCAATGTCGGTTGAACTGTATGTTACATTCAAATTAATATCGTGTGTGTGTGTCCCAGCAGAGTATAAATAAATCCCAGACTATGGAACATGACACTAATCACTGTGTTTGAATCTAACCTCTCCTGATCTCTGTTACCTCGCTAAAGGAAAAAGTTATTGTAAACAAGCATCAACACTGTTGTTGCATGTTTGGATGTGGAAATAAGGTTCATGACACTGTGATGACAGCCTTAACAAGCAGATATTCTACTGTCTACTTCTCTGGATTTTGAAGACACTATTACTAATGGAATTTTAGAGTTTTTCCACTAAAGACGCCTCATTCTCTGCTATGGTGACCATAATAATTTTGCATCCAGTGAAATGTTGTTTAAAATGTTTATGTCCCTGCAGAGGATCTATGAGCTTAGATAAATCAGGATATAAAGAAATAGTTTCAAAAAAATATATAGATGAAGGGCCTTGAAGGTCATATGGTGTTTTTTCTTAGTATTTCCTTCTTATTTTTTTTCTATTCTTATTTTTTCTTTTCCTACTTTTCTTTCTTCTTCTTATGTGTGTGTTTTGTCCTTTGATTTTCATTGACTTTTTATTTTATTTATTGACACTACTTATTAGATACATTTACATTTCTTTTTATTTTTTATAAAATTACTCATTTTGGTGTCTATAATTTGTTGTGTAGAATTAGTTTTAATTTATCTTTATTGGGTACATTTGTATTCTGTACATTGTGTTAAAATTAGTTTTGGTGTAATAATGCATGTTTACAGTTAATTTATTTGACTAAGTTGCAGCCATACAAGTTTAAGTAGTGAAACTGGGGGGTGGGAGTGAATAAGTTTTACTTCTTCTCACTCTCTTTCGGGCTACTAGGGGTATATATTCATAGCAATTGCCACATATATTCATTCATTCATTTTCTGAACCCGCTTTATCCTCACTAGGGTCATGGGGGTCGCATGGAGCCTATCCCA
>JAPTGZ010000010.1:13640446-13657325 GCA_029814645.1 Fowleria isostigma | reverse complement strand
CATTAAAAACACAACAGGAACTGAGAAAAAATGCACACTCAAGAATCTGAATATAAAATCAGAAAACTAATCAAATAATATTCTGTCCAAAATCATGTAATACAAAATGTGATCCATATAACATGTTAAATAACCAAAATATAATATACTGCATAAACAAACAAAAAAAAAGGTGCAAATTCATCTCAAAGATTTCTACTTCGTTTTATTTTGCATGAACACACCTCACTTGAATTTACAGTGCAATCCTCCTGACCTTCCTTGCTGCATGTTTAGTGCCCTCCACTAGGTGGTGCCCTAGGCAACCGCCTAGGTCTCCTGTAGGAAGGACTGCCAACATTGTCTCCACACATTTGTATTATGGTATCATCAAGTTTTCTCCTTCAAATTAAAAAACTCACAGCCAGTAATTTTCACAAAACATTACTGTAACAGCCAATAGTTTTCATTAGAGCTCTGTTAACGTATCCCTGATTTTAGACAGAAAACAGTCACAGGTAAACTTCAAATCACATGTTTTATGTACAGTTTATGTTGTCAACAGCTGCACTAAAGATGTGTGTGGGATTGTTCAAAGAAGGTCAGAACTGTCAGTTTAGACTGAGTCTTTTATAAACAAACAGAAACCTTAGCAAAGATAATAACCTCACATAACATCTCAAACTCATCCGTGTAGAAGAAATGCTGCCATTTCCGCATCAAACTCCATTCTTTTCAATTAGAGTTGTGTCTAGAGGTAAAAACAACAGTGCTTCAACCTTTTTCCACAAATCACTTTCTTTGACTCTCAAAGCTGTTTTCTGATACTTTTTTAAAGGTCCCATGGCATTAGTTTTCTTCACCATGGGAAACCAATAAAGTGACTCATTACTCTCTCTAGTGATATATTAATCCCCAGCAGTAAATAATAATAATAATAATAATAATACATTTTATTTATCATGCACTTTACATTCAGAGAACCCAAAGTGCTAACAGTAGAGGGAAATAAAAACAGCAAGTCATAAAACAACTTCAACTATTGTAAACCTTCTTAAATAGATATGTCTTTAGCTTAGTTTTAAAAGAGTCCATGTTCCGGGTTTGCCTCAGCTCCACAGGGACGTCATTCCAGAGCTGAGCTGCAGCCGAACAGAAGGCTCAGTCACAAACATTTCTGAGCCTGGTGGTCGGGATATGTAGGTGGAGGCTACTGGATGATCTGAGGGTGCGGGTGGACGTCTACTGTGTGATGAGGTCCTGCAAATATGAAGGGGCTTGTCTAGTGACACATTTGGATGTTAAAAGTGGGATTTTGTAATCAATCTGTGCAGAAACAAAGAGCCAGTGAAGTGAGTTCAGGATGGGTGTGATATGGCTGCTCTTTCTTGCTCGCACCAGGATTCTAGCTGCAGAATTTTGAATATATTGCAGCCTTTGCAGCTCTTTGGTAGGGATCCTGTGCAAAAAACCGTTACAGTAATGCAGCCTTGAGAAGATAAAAGCATGGACAAGTTTTTCTGCATCTGGAGATATATAATATAAGTGCAATATAAGTACAGTCATGGTAAAAAAATTATTAGACCATCAAAAGTTATCAAAAACAATGGTTATACAATCAAGTACTAACTTCTGTGTGTATCTTGTGACTAAAACAGACAGAAAAGAAAAGCGGTTTTATCTGCAACTGTATATTCAGCACATATTTCTACAATCCAATACATTGGTATCATGACTTCAAAGCTCTTTATTCTAAACAATCCAATAACAATTTTAGGTAATTTTTAATATTTGAAGGTAGAAATACTACATATAGCTCCTTTAAACCCCTAAGTTAAATCAGTATATATTCAGTTTACTAACAGTGGAGAATTTGCCATGTGAAAGCCACAGTTATTTATAAAGTTATGGCCATCTGATGTCAAGCAACAGTCGAGAAAAACAGCTGATTTATCAACCGGTCTGAATGGACATGCAGTCTATTCAGTCCTTGAACATCCCTGGTACAAGGGCCTGTACCTTTTACTGTTATCATTCTTGTAACTGGACTTCTACCTGGAGTCCAAATGCTACGTGCAAAGAGTACAAGGCCAGAAAGTTGTGATGTTTCTTGCATAGAGAATTACCCCCTGAAATCTTGTGCCACCTCTTAATCTTGTTGAAACTGATGGTATCTCCATGGAAAAAAATATTTTCTAACACAAAATATGTCTTTACTGGTCTAAAAAGGAGAAGCACCTGGTGCACTGAACTTTTTCATAAAAATATTGAAAAATAATGCTTGTCTGAACTGTGCAATATTAGGACAGCGTATTAGAGCCAAATAAGAAAAATAAAATTGCTTGTTACTATGAGAATAAAGTTGTAATATTTCAAAAATAATGTCATAATATAATGAGAATAAAGTCGGAGTTTCCAAAAAACTCATGATTTAACAAAAATAATGTTGTACTTTTATCAGATTAAAGTGAAAAAAAGTGACATTTGTTTTATAAAGTTTTGTAAAGTGTTTCTTTAGTAGACCTAGATGACAATGTGACTGGCATTACCTGATTGGTGCAGTTCAACAAAAGTGAGGTTGCTGCTTCGCTTGTTTTTCAAATATTATGACTTTAATCTCATAAAAAAATACATTATTTTCATTAAATAATGACTTTTTTGAAAAATATGACTTTATTCTCATTATGACATTATTCTCAAAATATGACTTTAATTTCAGAAAATTGCTACAATATTTTCATTAAATAATAAACTTTTTTAAACTAAGATTTTAGTCTCATTATAACTTTATTCTCAAAATATTACGGCTATTCTCATGGTGACAAGCGATTTTATTTTATGTGGCCCTAATACACTGTCATACGATATAATATAATCAGTAAATTTGTTATCACAGTCACTAATATTCCCTAACATTAAAAATAATTTTCATACAGACTCAAAGGAGTGGTCATTTCTTTTACTCATTTGGTCACTGGGTCAGTTGACTTTAATACTGATGCCACCTCTGCCAGGAAAAATCCTTGGACATGAATCAAACGTACCACTAAGGAAGGTTTAAGGGACATCAGCAGGTCAAGGACAGAAACCACTGCCAACACACATCAGGTGTGGTCCGCACTGTTTTTATGACCATGAGTGACGCTGAAGGACAAATTGCCTTACTTTTTACCTTCCCTGACAGTAGCTGATGCTCACCTATGTCTTTGCACCTCTGGCTAAATGGGTGTGTTTTCAACTGCAGGTCTGTGGGTTGTCAGCAGCGACAGGTAAAGAGAGGTTTTGCCAGAGACAATTGGGAGTCAGCAGTCATTTCAGGGAGACCGCTGTTCCTGAAATGAGCAGAGACAGAACTCGAAGCAAGCAATTAAGGAAAAGGTCAGCCTGGATAGATAGTCTCCCATTTCATGAGGGAAGCACACACACTTACTCACATAGTAAGTGGTACTACCATGCTTGTGAGGAACCTCCATGAATATATTCATTCCTTAACAGCTAAATCTGATGTTAACAGCCTACCTTGCATGTGTAATTCTAACCCTAACCTAACCTTTGTTTAAATCAAAAATTTTTTTTACTTAAGTCGATTTGTATCTAAAATCTCTTACAAACCTGCAAAATTCCCCTTTTTAATATTCTCATTAGGTCAGCCTTCTTAAGGTCATCCAAAAAAATCTGCAACAGAAAATGTGACAGTTTAGATACATGGGCGGATGCAATGCGCACTTACATGCGCAGACACACATCACTTTTCCCCATTTGAAAGCCAGCGTCCCATGTCGAAGGGTAGTTAAGATGCTGACATTTCACCAGAAGGCCTTTTAATGAGACGTGAATGGTGCAAGTGAAGCAGAGAAAGGGGGTTCCTGCATTCTCTGGCATCAGCTAACAATGGAGGAGGAGGGGGGACGGGAGGGGCCGGTGAGCTGCATAGGTACTACGAGGTATTAGAAAATGCAAGGGCAGGCGGCAAGGAGAAGAAAGTGGGTTAGTTAGGGCTACTCTATATGCACAATAAGAAAATGAGAGTGACTGGGAGGAAAGAAGGAGGGGGGGAAGACAGAGGGGGAAAATGGGAGAGACACTCAGCTGAGTAAGAACACAGAAAAGTCATAACCCAGATTCAATTAACGTCTGATTGCTGTTCTATTGCTGTAATATTATACAGCTGAGAGCGGTTTCATATTTCAAACAAAGGCCAAGCGTCAGCCTCATTTATGATCTCCCACACACACACACACACACACACACACACACTAATTCTCTCACACACACTCATAGAGATACGCCGAAAACGCTTAACTTCCACTCCAGAGGAAGGGCAAGCAGAGTAGTATTAGAATAGAAACAAAAGAAATGATGACATCGGCAAAAAAAAAATAAAAAATACTGTGTGTGCAGGAGATAGAGAGGAGAGATGGCACTCAGTCAACAGGAGTTTTGGAAAGCTGAGTGACAGCCTATTTGTTTGGGATGATGAAGACATTTCCATCCAGGCAGCCATTTGTAGCGTTAGTGCCTAGGACAGCCTGTCAAATCTGCTTTAGCTCTCCGTCCCGTCTGCACACTGCTGCTATCGCACACATCAACACACACTGTCTGTTTCCCCACAGACCACAACAGGTGTGTATCTTTGTGACTGCAGCTATGTGTATTTTTTTTTTTTTTCGTTTTTAGGGCACCATTATCAGTACATCACCTCTGGGCTAAATTATTTAGACCCAATACACACATGTACACACAGAGTAAACGCATTACCCTCACCTTTTCTATCTGCTAAAAAAAAAAAAAGTGGCATTACTCTCACCCCCTCCCTCAAATTCACCCGGTGGCAAAACATTACACGAAAACATGGCTGATTTCTATTTAGTTAGCAGGTTGAATGCTGCTGTGGTAGTTGAGGAAGTAATGTTGTTTGTCAAACGCCACACATCTTTCACATGTTTAATGGCAGGAAACAGAGCTGAAAGTATAATGTCACCATGGGCCATAAAACAGAAGCTCAGGGGCAACAACACATAACCTTAAGATGTCAGAGACTGGACGTTTACCACACATGCATGCCCAGGTAATACATGCTGTAAATACACATACAGTATGAGCAGACACACACACATATACACAATTGTCTTTCTACACACAGTCATAACTTTATGAGCACATAAGTGGCTTTTGGGGAGACTGGAGGCAGAGAACTGAAGACACACACACATACACACACTCTCTCTCTCTCTTTCTTCCCCAACACACACATTAAGTGGTGTAGAGGAGATGGTGAACTCTGGTTGAACTCGGGGTAAAAGAGAGGTGAGAGGCAGTGCAACTCACAGACGCACACATGTGCATGGGTGGGTACCTGTAAAAACAAACTGACATTAAAGTAAATACAGTAATACTAGCTGCAAAGGTACATAAGATGCACAGAAACAATTCATAAGTGTTTTTTTACAGGTATAATCTTAAATGTAATCATGAAGAAAACATGCACTCAGAGTCTCTTTATCCGTTTTAGACCTACCATCCAAAAATACAGTGTTTCAGATGCTCTATCAATTATTTAATTGAAGACTCCACCCAAACTGTATATACCTTTGTGTATTATGTAAAAAAGAAAAAAGAAAAAAATCATGGTAAATTTGGATGAAAATTAAAAATATTTTCTCTAAAAGATTTATTGTGTGGCAAATTATTTAATGCTTTAAGGATTTCTTTCTTCTGCAAAGTCCTGTCCATTGTGGCGATGGTGACGGCGGGGTTCCCTCTAAAAGATTAATGTGTAACTTTGTGTGACCCTGGTTCACTGCCTCACTACGTCTCATTGGCAACCTTGGCCTGGAGTGTTCACCGAGAGCTGTTAGCCATGGCTCATCACACACGCGGACACACATGTGCACACACAAAGAGCCAGACATTGATGCAACCACATATGAGAAAAAAATGTTTTGGACGCAAGGCGCACACGCGTACGCTCCAACGCACGTAGACATGCTGGTTTACAGATGCAGACACACATACACAGTGAGACAGAGTTTCACACACATACACGCACACACACACACACACACACACACACATATTGGATAACTGGTGGCTGATCAAGCCAATCTAAATGCTAAACAAGAAACGGTCTCAAGAGTAAACTACTAGCTGCTGCAAACTGTCTTTTCTCTAGAGACACTCAACAAGGGAATATAAAATTGATGTACGTGCATGTGTGTGTGTAGTGAAGAGTCCAGTCTACTTCTCATTTCAGACCCCTTTGGTCACAGAAGATTTTGAGCCCCCCCCCACAAACACACACACATCAGTAATTGTCAGGTAGAGAGAGGAAAAATAACTCTGGTATCAAAACAAACAGACTCGGGCAGAGAAGGATGAATAAAAACACACTACATGCATCTGCACATGATCACACACTATACAGACTTAGCATCAGGTAGCCACACACAAACACATACATATAATGGAGGCTTTGAAACAAGCTCCCTGATTCAGTGTCTATATGATGATGCATCTTCACAAACACACACATGGACCGTATGCATGCATGTATGTTGCCTTACTTGATATTCCGTGTGGTTGCTTTACCTTCCCATAAGCCCACAGCAACAGAGGAAGGGGAATACAGATAAATAAACCTGCAGCCACAGCTTAACAATGGGTTTCAGGGAAAAGACAACAAGCTCTACCCTACCAGTGTCCATTATAATATCTATGCGGTTACACTTGCAAACCTCTCTAATGACCACATGGCTTACTGTTCATGTAACGTTCACATTGCAATTCCACACATTTTCTTTTCCCACTTCTGCAGATCTCAACATGCCTCATCAAAACCAAAATGTGTGCATTAATGGCCGTTGTTATGGACGTGTCTTAAGGATTCCATGTTTGAGCAGGAGGTGCATGCAGGCGCCGTACACCTGTATGCCTCGGAGTGTGTGTGAGTATGTGTGTTTTTAGCCAATGAGAGCACACAGAGGACGCCGTGATGAAGATTGACTTGTTGAGTAATGAAAACCCACTGCAGCCCTCCTCTGAGAGACGAAGCGAGGGAGAAGAACGAGAGAGTGAAGTAATGAAGTAATGAAGGAGCAAAGGGCTCAGAGGCTTCCACTTTAGTGAAAGGGGACGTCTCTGGGGACAAGCGAGAAGAGGCACAAACACAGGGAGCTAAAGAAAAAAAGAAGAAACTAAAAAAAGGGGGGGGAGGGTGGGCTAGAGTGCAAGAAGAGGTGCTGAGGAGAGGTGCTGGGAAGACAGAAGGTATGATGGATTGGAAGACATTTGCATGCATTACACATTTGGGGCAAAACAAGAAAGTAGACTACCTGAAGAGTCGGAGGAAAATGAAATCCTCTTTTGTGCTAGTGACTCATCAATTTGGGACCCAAGGCATGTGGTCATCTGGCTTTTTGTGTGACAGATTGCTTCAAAAGTTGCTTCTACTTGCTACAACATAGAGGGTGGGGGCTCAGGTGTGTGACTGGGAGACTCTGCAGCCTTTATCATAAATCCCAAGGTAACCCTGATCTATAATTCATACCAACAAATGGAAGCAACACTATAAGGAACAAAGCACCACATCTACACATACACACGCTTATAAAGCCTCACAATCGGCTGCCTCAAACACACAGTGTCATTCTTTCAGGCAATCTGTGGAATGACTATGTCTCTTGGGGTGTAGGCTAAACACCCATTGCTATGGTGATGGAACTTGGGCTCTATCCAAAGAGACAGAGATGATATATAGAGCGGTTCATCCTTCATGGATGGCCATGAGGGGAAAACAGCAGCCAAATAACACCAGCGCCTAAAGGGCTGCAGGGCCTTTCAATTTGGGGGAAATTGTTGCTCGCGGCAGCCTATGAGGATATTTGTCACGTCACTGGATGATCCAAAGCTACATATCACCATCGATTAGACTGCTCAGGTTTGACGTGACACAGCTCACACAAGGGTGTTGCCATATGAAGTCAGTCCTTCGCTCAAATGTGTACGAGAAGAGAAATTAGAGTATATTAACCTACATAGTGATGATGCTCTTTCATTACTGTCAATAATGTCTGATCCCATTTCCCGACAAAGATATACACAAACAGAAGGCGCACTGATCCCTGTGCAATGTGCATGCATCTGCAGCTCTGACTCGAAATGTATTATGTGAGTTTGTGTGGCTAAGCAGATTGGAGTGTACAATTAGGCACATATCTCCGGTATGAATAGCTCAAGTGTCCGTAGGTATTAGGTTCTGTGAAGTCTCAGGATTACCATCCGCCATCTTTTATTCCACCTCTCTCTTCAGGGTGAGAGAGGAGTGAGGGTTGGAGAAGAGGAAGGAGGAGGAGGAGGGGGGGAATATGATTTATCCCTCACGCTACTTGATGAATCTGCTCTGGGTGGCTAAACTATTTATGAGCCTCATAGCTAAATTCCTCCATGCGTCTCTTCCTTTTCTCGCCTCGGAACCCAAATCTAATTCAGTGCCGCAAAATACACACATACATGTGCGTACCCGTTCACATACACATACTTACACAGAGTCACTAGAATTTACACGCACGCACTTACACACTTGCATGATGATTAGCATTTGTGCCCGCCTGTACACAAATCCATATTTCATGAGGAAAGAAGTGTTTAGTGCGGCAGGTTTGGCTCTTGTGAAGACCAAAGACCAGTGCAGAGACGGGTGGAGATCCTATTATCTTAGCATGCCAGGGCCTCTACTGTTGGTGATTTTCATCTCTCTTTAAGAGATTGAAAGTAACTTGGAATTGCTTTGTTTACTATAGAAAGCAAGTCTTCAAAACATTGAGGAGTGTGCTCCGTCATGTGTGCACAAGAAACACAAAATGGCACTTTGGTGTGAAATTAAAATCACTGATAGTGCGGAATATTTATGAGCCTGTTACATTAAAGTTTGGTTATACGTATTCATCGCCATAAAAGTTACATATTAAAATTTTGGGCAAGGTAGCTAAGTAAATATCTTGGCAACGGAGAGGGAGGAAGAAGAAAATACATTTGCAAGGTTGATAAGTTTGGGGAAATTACTTTTGAAAGTTTTCTGTGCTTTTACTTGGGCACATTAGAAAAAATGAATATATTAATAATATAAAATTATTTGTGTGAAGATATGCATAACCATACACTATATATTGGGTGGAGCAAGGATAAAGTGTATTAGTCAGGTCAATATGAGAGTCTAAACCAGGGGTGGGCAATTAATTTTTCCATGGGGTCACATGAGAAAGTTGAGCTGTGTCAGAGGGTCAAACCAACAATAAGTCAAATATAATTCTACTCAATATTAATTTCCTCCCATTGTAAAAAGTACTTAATTATATTTTTTTTTTTTACTGCGACTGATTATCAAAATAATAAGAATATTGATGAAGATATGAAATAGTGGAGTCGTTCAATAAAATAAATGAACAGTACAAACAATAATTTTAGTATTTCATTTAATTTTTGATTAGGTCTTCTAATTTTACAAATCAATAGTGATCTTTAACATTTTTACAAAATGTTAAAGATAGGTAATTAAACAACTTTATTCAAAAAGCAACAAATGCTTTTGTTTTTCAGTTCATTTAAACTTCTTAGTTAGAATAATCCAGTCAGTTTTGGTTTTCGACAAGTGCAACAAAATTCTCTGTTAATAAATATTTGTCAGTCCATGTCTTGTTTAAAATGTGACATTCAGCATCAACCTTCTTTTTTTTGGTATTACCTGACATCTTGAGGGTTAGCCGGTAAACCTGACTTTTAGACACTTTTAAGCGAAATGTGTTATGGCTGTTTGCGCTTGCAGGAACGCATGCCTCTATTCCAAAATAAAAGCAACACATTTGAATAGTATGCATGGTATAAATACTTTTTCATTTATTTTCTAATTTATGGCTGACTTTATGTGGGCCGGAAAGGAATGACCAGAGGATTGCATATGGCTGTAAATTGCCAAGGTCTGGTCTCAACAGTGACTATATTTACATCAACAAAATATTATTTTTATTTATCATTTCACAATATTTATCAACATTCCTTTTCTGAACCACTCAGTCCTCAAGACGGTCGCAGGGGTCCAGGAGCCTATCCCAGTTACCAATGGGCAAAGGTGGAGTATATCCTGGATGCATTGCCAGGTACTGCAAGGCTGACAATCATAGTATTCTCCTCAGCATTTATATTTCCAGAGCAAAAATGAGTTTTTCATTAAGATTATTCAGATCAAACCATCAATGCTGCAGTTAAAGTACAACGGTTTCACACAAACTGTTAGTGTGTTAGCTAACAAACATCAGTTCCCACTGCATTTGCCAAATTGGATCTCTATGGATTACCATAACATAGAATAAAGCTTTTATGGGGAATTTCAGTTGTTAACACTTTGTGCCATATTTGTCAGAGATGCACGGCTGTAAAATGAGGCGCTGAAACAGTATTTACAACTTAAAGGGGCCATAATATACTCCTTTTCAGCAGGTTCACATGGGTCTCAGAGGTCCCAGGATAGTCAATTTGAAGTTTGTTGTCTAAAAACCCAGTTTTTTCCTGGACTTCAGCCAGCCTGAAAACTCTCTCTATTCGCCCTTCTGACAAACACCCTGATTCTGTGGGCTGTTCTTGTCTACACCTCCTTCAGCACAAGCCATGCTCCTCTGTGTCTCTCTGGAAGAGAGGGGCGTGGCTTGCGCTTCGTACCATGTGCTGCCGATTTCCGCATTCCGTTCACCCAACATTAAGCCACCGTTCAGTAGCGAACTTTATTTTATTTTATTTGCATAAGCTTTGTCTTTTAATAATTCAGAAAATGAAGCAGTGGACGGATGAGGGTCCAGGCTCTTATGAGCAGATTTGAGCAGGAGGACATTCAGAGACACACAGCATCCAAAAGGAACCGGAGACTCTGGTGGTTGAAGTCATAAGATCAGAAGATTTATATCATAATATTAACACAAGGCATCAACTCCCATGACCCACAGAACAACAACAGACCAGTGGACGGATGATGGTCCAGGCTGGTATGAGTGTATTTATGGAGGAGGACATTCAGAGATGTACAGCATCCAGAAAAACTCAGATATAAGATAAGTTTAATATCATCATATTAACACAAGGCATCAACACACATGACCAAGAAACAGTGACAGACCAGTGACCAAAGTCACAAATATTCACTGTATTGTTCATTACATGTTTTAACTGTAGTCTGTGGCAGAATGGCCACAAGTGGAGTTAGTCTAATACTAATGTTAACTGTAAACAGTCTGATGCTAAACTTAAACCACAAACGTACTCGTGTTGTCGTTGGGGGCTGAACACTTATTCTTTATGTATTGTGATTTCCAGCTGAACCGGGACCGGATTGGACGGATACTCCGTCTCTTTCCGATGCTGCGAGTGTTGGAACAATGCGCAACAAGACAGACAGATCAGATCCAGACCGGCTGTGTGTTCTGGACAGACTGGTCCAGACTGAATCGTCCACACGTTTATTTAACACGTTTAATCTCAATGATCCTTGTGTTTTTTGTTTCAATTTATAACAAAATAAATACATTCTAATCCAATTGTCTGTTCATTTACAAGGCATGAGAATGTGAGTATAAGTACTTTTTTAGTATATGCAGTAGAATTAAATGCAGGCATTTGAGTAAATGTGTGTGTGACTTTGGGGGTTGAACCTGAAATATATCTATAAAACAATACAAATGAATAAAGGACCACCCATTACACTGAAAGATGGACCAGATTTAGTTTGACAGATGTTGAAAATACATGTTCTAACATTTTTAAATAAAAACTCATCACATGTAATAATAGTTAACTTCACCTAAAATGTATTCAGATGGATTGAGAAATTCAACAACCAGTAAACATTAAACCAAACCATCCACTTACAGTACTGTGTAATTTTATTGTACTCAAACTGAGTTTATGGATGTACATGAATGTACCTGGTACATGTTCACATAACACCTGTTTTAATAAAATCTGTTTGAATACTGTGGATACTCCGGACATAATACTAGGGGGTCAGCTGGTTATCATCCGAATAAAGTTAACCATACATGAGCCGGATGGTTGTGTTCAGACACACAGGTCTGGTCAATGTCCGTTTTTCACAGCATGTTTGAAAGAGGACAGAATCTGTTGGTATGGCTCGTAGAAGCGCTGTGGTCCTGGGCATTCAAAGCTGCAGACAAAGAAGGAGGTGAAAATACACTTCTGTGCTTGTTCATGCAGCCAACAACAGAGCAACTGCTGTGTTTACTAGTACCTTTGTCATTTCGAATCAGCGTTTGTGAAGTGGAAAACTAGTGACAGAGTGGAAATTTTTGGGTTCATGACCCCTTGGGCAGGGTCATGAACCTGGAGGGCCCATTTGAGCAGACATTTTCTGAAGGGTGGAGCAAGCAAGAGAGGGAGAGGATAGAGTTTTCTCATTTTGGGGGGGTTTCTAGACGGGCTGGGAACGGATATTACTGTTAGAAAACCATTCTAAAGGGAATCTTGCATAATATGGCCCCTTTAAAACTGCAAACTACTTCAAATAAAACACTGACTGTGGGAAACTCCACTAATCACAATATTTTATTTGATTTCAATAAATTACTTTAGCTCCTTCTGTAAGCTAAGTGTTTCCTCATTCAGGAAAGATGTTCTAGTACATGAATGTACAGACTGCACTGATTATTGGACCTACTATAATACAGTTTATAGCATACCATCAGACTTAACTGGACTGATAATTAGGGTTGGGAAACAAAACATTATTCCAAAATAAAACCAATAACAAAATGATAACTCAAGGATACCCCTAAAACGATTGAAGTCAGGTTTGGTTATAATGGGAGTGGCCATTTCTATCTTACCTCATCTACTGACAATGTGTACATTTACTAACAGAGATGTGACTTACTGTAGCATCACAAGTATGTTTCTCCTTCTGAACACAAAAGTGGGCTTTTCTTTGGGACATGCATCTCTACCCCAAGCCTTGTCAGAATTGGCCTGTTTGATGCATATTCCAAATGTGTTACACACATGTCCAATGAATCCGAACACTAAAATTGTCCCAGCATATCCTGAATATCAGATAGAATATGGAATATCCAAAGGAATGTGCTTGTTAGATGACCCATATTGAATTTGGGATATTTATTATTCAGAATATAATCAGAATATTGCTGTGCATGTAAATTTTCTGACTGTACCGATCTAGTGCACATACCACTCTGAGCAGCACTTGTACACTGTGGCCTCGACATTCAAAGAGGAAGTCAGCTGGAGGTTGACTTAGCAGATTTTCCCACGCCCTTGACTTTGTAGATAAACAGCGGCACTAATACAGCATGCAGCCAGCACTACAGATCAATGTGTAACAATAATACATACCAAAGAGCTTCAACATCCATTTCATAATCTCCTAATCAGCTCAAAATCAAAAGCATGCTGTGGAAATCTGGTGGGAGTACAGAACATGCTTGTGATCAAGATTATTTTGCTTATCTTGTAGAAAATACATTCATAAAGCTGTTGCATTGCAAAGGGAGATCTGAGTGCTGAGGTTCAGTCACAGTAATTCAACCCAGAATTGTAATCATTAAACAATGGGCGTTTGTTAACAATGTTGGATTGTGCAAAAATTATTCAAAATGATCCTGGTTTATGACTTCCGTGTTAGGTTAAGCACGTTGTGGCACAAAAGTAAAACTCATGCAAATCACATGGTTGGGGGCTAACTGGTGACTCACCTGGTGGAGTGTGTACCACATGGGCCAAGGCCTTACAGCAGCAGCAGCCTCAATTCCATTCTAGTCTGTGTGGTTTTCTGCATGCTACCCCTCATCTCTACTGTATTAATAATACAAACTGAAAAGGACCCAAAAATGTCTGAAGAGTCCAGTGTCATCCATGATGTTACGTAACAATGACAGTCACACTTACACATATACAACAGTGATCTGTGCAGTGTGCACACAATCATTGTAACAAATGCTAAATCATTTTCATATTTTTGACACAGATTTCTATCCAGTAAACAAAGTGGATATGATGTATTTTTACTCCTGGGGGACACCAAGCCAAAACAATAATATTGTGAAGGAGTGTGTGATTGTGGAATTTGTCTTCAATTCCAAATCTACCTGATGGAATGTAGACAGAAAGCATGTTTACAGATGATAAAATGTGTTAAAATTCTATTCAGATTGCAGTTAGTGACATATATTCACATCACGTAAATGTATTCAAATGAAACAGCTGCAAGTGATGTTACATGCTGATAATAAAAGTATGCCATTGACAGATAGCCAACCAAACAAAATAGCACTAATGAAATGGAAAAAATGATTATGTTTCAGGCTTTGTGCATTGTTAAAATTACATGACAATAAGCAGGACCAAGCTGGTGATGAATTAACAAACATATTGCATTATGCTAACTAGCACACAGTTGTTAGCTACAAAACCATAGTACAGGGGTCATCAACCCTGGTCCTCCAGAGCTACTGTCCTGCTTGCTTTAGATGTATCCCTCTTCCACACATCTGACAGTTGTTATCAGTCTTCTGCAGAGCTGGATGACAGGCTGATCATTTGAGTCAGGTGTATTGAAGAGCGATACATCTAAAGCATGCAGGATAGTAGCTCTCCAGGACCAGGGTTGGTCACCCCTTGCTGTAGTAGAATATTTATTAAAAGATACTAATGTTTCAATATCAAGTTAGGAAGTTGTGCACCACTTGAGACTTGACGTGGGAACAATATCCTGGTGCACTATGAGCAGATGGAAAACATAGCATTTAGCAACAGGCTAAAACATATCAGATACCAAAAATTATAGGGATTCATAACTGAAAGTTAGCTTAAAATAAAACAATATATTGACTTACCCTGCATGTTTACATGCCAGCAGGAATGAACCACAGAAAACGTTTGCCAAACCTAGCAACTGTAACCATGGGGGGTGGTACTCAGTTTAGCGACTTCTACCTGCTCCCTTTTCAAGCTGTATTTGTGATATTTGTGATTATAAAGTCTAATTATTTCCTGCCCTTTGTCAATATGACCAGATCTAGTGATTCACACAGTAATAGTATATTGCCCAGCAAAAAAAAGAAAAAAAAAAAAGTCACATTTAGTTTCATCCCAAGTTAATTTAATTTTTCTTCAAGATGTTGCATTGGTGATGAGAGGGTCGAACCTCATTGGAGTTCTGTGTGGAATTTGATGCTGATGAATTCGGCCATTGTCATCTTGGAATATGCCTGTAGCATCATGGAAGAAAAAAATCCATTGATAGAAAAACCTGGTTATATTCAGGTTCAGCTGACCTCAATTTTCTGGAGACATCAAGTGATGAACCTCGACCTGACCAACTGAACCAACCCCAGAGCATAACACTGTCCCCAGGCTTGTATTGCTGCACTAAGAATGATGGGTAATCTCTTCATCTGCCTCTTCTCACACTGATGCGGCCATCACTCTGGACCAGGGACAATGTGGACTCATCAGACCACATGACCTTTATCTACTGAAACAAAGTCTAATCTTAATGTTTTTCTGCAAATTGATGGTTGTTTAAGAAATTAGAAGCTACTTGCTGCATCAGTTAGGATTAAATAACCTGTTGCCTGAGCTCCAGTTTCTGCTGTAACAAATTAGAAGACTGTGTGTTCACCAGGGGATGTGGGTCTGCTTTCATTGGATTAGAAAATGTGTAAATCTGAATCAATAACCAGAGAGAACATGTGAGCCATGTCAAAGTGATTAGAATATACAGCGATTGGGGAAAATGACTGCGATATGGAGGTCTAATGTAGCCCGCTGAGTAGTGGAGTGATAGCAGGCTTGCAGAAAGTGATTGAGAGAGACAGAGAGAGGGAGAAATTGAATGTTGCAGAGTGACAAGAAATAACGAAAAGGGGTGTGACTTAGAAGTGGAAGACAGAGAGAAAATTACAGTGGCAGGGAAAGGTGAACGGCTATTCTCTGAGGTGCATTGATCATGTGGAGAGGTCATTACAGCCAAAGGAGACAAGCAGATAGACAGAAGAACAGACAGGCAGACAAACTGGCTGGTCTCTCTCCTCATTCTCTCTGTTTCCCTTATCTCACATTCTTTGTGTCTTCATCTGCACTCCACTCTGAACAAGGTTTTCAGGGACACTTGGCAGGTTGCAAGGCATGGTGCTGAATTTCAATCAACTCTGTTTTAGTTAATACGCAAGAACGGAGGGGACAGATGGAGTACATCATTCAGCTAGAATTTAATTTTGTCTGTTTGGGCTTTGTTTGTATGTAATCACACCTCTGAAGCTAAATAATGCTTAAAAGGGAAATCAGATGTGTGAGGTTAAGACAGAGTGAAGGCCATCGCAAGAGATTTCAAGAGAAGATTAAGCAAAGGTAGTGAGACAAAAGTAAAGTAATGGAGGATAAAATGAGTTGCCACAATGTTGTTTGGAGGGTATGTAAACATGATGAGAATGATGAAAGAATAAAGGTTAAAGGCAGAGACAGATGACTAGGGATGCACCGATCCGACTTTTTCAGTTCCGATATCGATACCAATGCTGGGGCCTTGTGTATCGGTTGATACTTGATAACTTGATACCGATCTGATATTGTTGATTGATTTAGAGCAGAGGTGCTGGGAAGAATTTTCACGGAGAGCACGTGTAAAATTAAACAAAATGTGGGGGGTAGCGGGCAAGGAAGTGAAAAAAAAAAAGATTCATGGATGAAAATAATTGTAAGGACGTCAGGCGGTTTAAGCTTTTAAGAAAGGACTGAAAACCTTCCTTTTTAGAAAAGCTTTTACTAACTGATTTCATCTGTTGATTGTATTTTTTGATTTTGTCTGTTTTTGTTTGTTGTTTTTAGC